>OMLF01021083.1:0-16968 GCA_900302615.1 Holocentrus rufus | reverse complement strand
CCCCGGCTCCCCTCTTCGCTCTCTTTCTAAGGGAAGATAGGCTAAGAGGAAGTGTCTTATCTTATCACCAGAGACTCTGTCGGCTTCTCTGTCCAGCAGGACTAAGAACCTGTAGGACATTTTTACAAACATGGGTGAATACCTGTCATAGATTTTGTCTTTAAATGGATTATCTCCAATGTGCTGTACTTTCAGGGTTATACAGTTTGACTCTAAAGTTTGTAGACTGGTATAAATGTGCTGCAATGGAATTATGAAGTGAGTGTTTGTCTGCAACCCGTTCCCCTAAGGCCACTTACCTTACGACTGAATAAATGTTATAGTTGCACAAGTGTCAGCCCAAAGTCATTTGGTCACTGAACGGTGAAACTAAAACAAATGTTTATTTATTGGTGGGATTAACAGCAGTCCATAAATTATTTCCCCTCTCCTCCTATTTCACCTTTTTTTCTCCCCTTAGTTATTCTTAGAGGACAGTTGTGAAAACATCGGTAGTGACAAGAGAGGAACAGAAGCCGCAGCCAGCTGACACCCCAGCCCTCTAATGGAGATACAGTGTGAGGAGGAGGAGGAGAGTTTGTGCCACTGCTGACTTGTCACTGTGAGCCCAGCAGGCTCATCCCAGTCCTGATTAATGGAGCTGTCTGCCGTGCCTCGGAGGGAAGGAGCAGGGCTGTTTTCCCATTGACCGAAGGCCCGTTTATTTGCCCACAACAGATGGGCCCCCCGGGGCCTCCGGCTCGTTTGCACCTCCCCTGCCTACCATGCTCAGCATCCTCCATCTTCATCAGTGCGCAGGTTCCTGAGCACAGCAGCCTGACCTACAGGTCACCTCTGTGACTTGTCCACCTTGCCAAAGTTGCCAGACACACTGAAGACAAAGGCTCGTTACTCTCTTATTCTCAGGTATAGATCGTTACGGGTCTCATGATGGGCACACTGGCACAAGGACTGATCTGGTGGTGTCATCCCATGGGATTGCTTTCTTTTTTAATGATTATTTTTAAGGTAGTTCTTTTTTATATGATAGAGAGAGTGGAGAGAGACAAGAAAGACAAGGCAGAGACGGGATGTCATGCAGCAAAGAGTTCATGCTGCTGAGGCCTTTATGACACACTGTTTAGTCTGAGCCACCGGGACGCCCGTCTTGTAGGATTTCTGTGCAGCTTGATGCTGCCATGTAGTATTGTGTTTTTCTTCCATATAATTCGTGATATCAGTTCAAATCCTCTCATTTCATGCCCCCTCTGCAGGAGACTTGCACTCCTTTCAGAGTCCACTTTGTAACCCTTTTCAGCTCTTTACAGAATATATATATGCATAACTTCATCTGTTGACTGACAGCTCATCAAAGGAGTAAGTTTGAGAAGACATTACCCATGCAGGGTCTAGACAGTAGTTGGATAATGGTGTGGGAAGCATGCGGAACAAAAGAGTGTAAATGCTTCATTCTGGTTGCTGACATTCTCAAATTTTCTAGTCAATCAAAATTCTGCAATAAATTGAGATTTCTTTGTGACAAAGTGCACGGTTATTTATTTATTTGTTTACTTTGCTTCCCGATTGTCGTTATGCAGGCAAAAGCGTGCATGATTGTTCTTGTGAATCTAATCAAGTTCTGCCAAGTCAGACAAATGCAAGACCAGACTGAAAAAAACAAAAAAAAATTTCCCTGTCCCCCTAATCCTCAGTGCTTTGCCATGTCTCATGAGCCTTTTATTCACACAACAGATTGTCCTTATTTGTCTGAGATCTTTGCGATAAATTCTACATCATGGATTAAGCCATTTTTGAAAGCCCTCCATCTATTGTCTTAAATGTGTGAGTCACATCCGTTGTTTAATCTCAGTTTTCATTGAGGCTTACACAAGAATCCTGTTTTGAGTATTTTTTTATCTTCTCTCTGCTGCGTAACGCGGCGGTGACTGGACGTTGCCGTTGTCTCGGTGCTGATGGCTGTTGCTCTTTCCACTATCAGGGAGATGCAGGATGGGGCCTTTTTCAGTTGCTGCTGATTCACCACGGTTTACAGTATTTGGTTTCCCCGTAATATTACACACACATTTTTCCTGTTGCAATGCCATTGCACAGCGTTGAGTTGAGCAAAGCATATGAGGAAGGGTCTTTGATTAATTATAACTGGTCTTACACTTCATCCAAAGCATTTATGACAGATCTACAAAAGCCGTGACATCTGACCATTGTTCCTTGATTATATTCAGTAAGAATTTCCTCTCCCTTATTATTTTCCCCGTAGATTGAACTCTGTTTGATTCTCTGCACTAAAGGATACTGACAAGGGCACTTTTTTGGCATTAGTGGCGAGTAAAACAGATGCTTCAATGGGCAGAATTAGCAAGATCTCCAAATGCATGTAAACTGATTAAGGATTAAGAACGAGAGAGTGGAGCAAATCCCGCTTTCAGCCGCTCTTCCCCCTTCACCGTCCTCTCTCGCTTTTCATTCTCTTTCGCTTTCATTCTCTTTGCGATCAGGCTTGGAAAAAAAGAAAAAAAAAAACGTCAAAGCTGCAGTTTGATTGCTTTATTATTACAGTAATGAGCAGCTCGAAGTCTCCCGGTTCAACAGATCTCCACTCCTCTGAGGCTGCTGGTTTTACATGCAGTGCTACATGTATTTCAGGGGTAAAAAAAAAAAAAAAAAACTCACTCGCACATGCTATTGTGCACCTCATTCTTTTGTGATGGTGAATGGTATGCTTGCAGCTGATCAGACGGCTAGTTTCTTTGTCTATAATGCCCTCACATGGTATTCCAGCCTACCTCCGTTTAATCTCTTTGGGCCTGAGCCAACTCTAAATGCACTGATCTCCTCTTTTCAGACAGACAGCAATGTCAGCAGTGTTGTGCTTCTCCACTGAGCCCCCTAGCAGACCCCTGGGTCCCTGTCTCCCATGCCCTGAAAAGGAGGTTGAACCTGTGGGGACCAGCACCATAAAGTGGCCTGGTACTCATCACCCGCTGGAGGTGTTTTGTCTAAAGCTTTTTCATTCATTTACTCTACTGTGCAAGTGTGCCTTTAACATTAAACAAGCAAGGGCCGACGTGTAAATATTTAGCCTTCCACGTTTGAGAGAGTTCAAAGGGGGCCGAAGAAATGAATGGGGGACATTCTCCGACTTCCCAGTGCATGCCGCTTTTTATCTCGACCCAGATAAAAGCGTCCGAATTGGAAGTCCATGATGGAATTTCATTGCGATACATTTCTCTCCCTAACTAACCATGGCTTCATTGTAAAAAAAAAAAAAAAAAAAAGTACAGTGATTAATCAGAAACGCATGACTTTAGTGTGCGATAGAGGTCGTGTGGTGCCATCCGGTTTTGCCGGTCCCTTGAGTTACCCACCACAGTTGTTGATTAATGCCGTGCCTCACATTTAAACCAGAAAAATCTACTGTCCCGTTCAGGGTAGGTTAGTTATTGGTCATTACTCAAAGTGGCAAGGCATGCTTGTGTGTTTAAGTGAAAGGGTTTCAGCTTGGTGGGCCGCGGCTCGGTGTGAGAGGTTACGGCCGCCGGGCTCCAAAGGTCACGTCAGGCACAAGTCCCGTCCACGTCAATCAGACTCTGACTGGTGTCCACTGTCCAGACAGGCGGGCCAGGAAGGTCGTGACTCTTGTAAAACTTAAGAGTGAGAAGTCAAGTTAATGTTGTGCACTTACTGGACGTCCACATTTACAGGCTTGTATGCAGTCTAGACCTTTTGTGTGTGAATGTTTTCCTAATTTTAATACATTCTGTGCGTGTAATGCAGATAAGAATATAAGGCCTTATCTTGTCTGTGTTACATCAAAAAGTACATGCCTCCACTATTTCTGCTCCATGACTGTCTCTTCCCCAGCACACGGAATTACAGCTGCTGCCCTCGAGGAACAAAAATTGCATTAAATGACTTGTGACATTTAGATAAATCAGGTCCATATCTTCGTTATCTACAGCATCGGATGGCTCATGAAAGGTTGGATCATCCATCAGGAGAACTGAACTCATGGAAAATGTCAAAGCTGTCAATGAATAAGCTCTTCCTATTTGATGGACTTCAAAGACCAAGCAAGTTCCTGCAAAAATATTTCAAGTTACATTTTTTTTTTGCCAAAGCTGAGCTGGTGTTGCAACCAGGTTACGTATTTTACAGAGGACACTCTTTGATCAGCTCAAATTAAGTTGCTCCTAAAGTAGATGACACCACTCTCAGGCCTATAAATGTAAATGAATGGAGGATTTCACGTCATTTCCTTTGCCTCTGGCGGAACGAATTATGAGCTAAGAAACGGAAAGACCCAAATTCAATTTTTGTGGCTGATTCTCTTGGAATGATAATAGTGTCATTTTTAGAGCAGGAAATAAATGCTGTGTGAGGGTTGGTTGTTCATTTATTTGATTTGTGTGGGATGTTCTCTTAATGACTGGAAATGAAGATGAAACAAAAATAATCAGGGAGAAATTCTATGAATGCATCCTTGTGGTCCAGAACAATTGGTCTTATGTAAGTGATAGGCTATTATTTGACTGTGGGTGAACATGATGAGCTGTCCATAGGAATCAAGCGCGTCTTCTTTCTATTCCTACCCTGCTTGTCACTTAGCAATCTTGGAGAACTTCACTTATTTTCAGAGGAATGCAATAAAACTCAAAGATAGACTTTAGCCTACTTTGAACACCAAGGACAATGGCCATCATTTATCAAGCGAGCCTATGACCCACTTTGATCTTAAGAAGAGAATGCTCTATTTTTTCCCACTGAAATCACTTTGAATTCAGTTGCACAGGAAAGAACAAACTTGTGTCTTTGCAGAGCGTGCACAAACATATTTGGAATAGTGGATACGCTGTCAAGTGATGTGGAAATTAAGTCTGGATGTTAGAAAATGATAAAATGTCAAAATAAGCATTCATGAATTATGCAGCTCACATAGTCTAGCCTGAAAAATACGACTAGACTCGGTATTACAGTTTCATTAGATGTACTTCATCTGACAGATCTTTTATTAAAGGGAAGTTGGGGAGTGCAGCGCTTTACAAACAGACATGAGGGTTTCCTCAGTGCTGAAATCTCTTCGCTGTTTTCACTCAAGGCCCCTATACCACCTGGAGAAAAATGTCAACTAACAGTGCCTGATTGCTTAGACCTGTGCTCTCTTGAACTCCCGCCTCATATCTTGCGTTCACATCACTGTGTCAAAAAAGTTTCACAATTTCCAAATAAGTGGGGCCCGCAGTTTCCTATGGCTGTCTCAGTTCTCAAATTTGCAAGGGTTTCAACTCCGGTTTGATGAAGGACCGCTATTGTGCTCAGTTGAGACCATTTGAGCATCGTAAGTTCTCAAGGCTGAATGCTCCTGTCTCACTCCGCTCTTCCCTCACTCCTTCAAGAAAAATGGGTGACCATTCATTCTGGATCTGCACCTGTTGAGTGGAGTGTGTGTCCTTCCCGTTTTACGTCTTGAATTTATAGCCCTCAGCTGGAGGGACGACCTTTCACTCTGTCTGTCTCTATAGGATAGCTGCAGCAGCTGTGATGGCATCACTGGCTCCTGATGTAAAAGACATTGAGGGGGATCAGGGCTCTCTGCGCCTTGAACCTGATAGCTGCCTGATTTGACATGGCATTCCCATCAGCTGTTAGTTTCCTATCTGATTGAACCGATTTCAAAGAAATAATAGGTGGATTCAGTTCTCCTTGTGGTTGTTCTATGGTCCTCCAATACTCATTTGAAACTATTGAATTTCTCTCAAAGAGAAGCAGGAAGAGCCTACTGAAATGCCCGCCGTCTTTCAGATGTGTGGTCCTTGGCATCAGAAAAGGGGCTAATACTTTTATGAGGCTAGCAGCTGTGTGAGGAGAAGCATTAGCAACGCTGACTCATTACAAAGAGTAGCTGAAAACTCGGTGCCAATTTATTTCTGTTGGATTTGGCAGTCAAAGAAGCATGTAGCACACATCCACTGAACATAACAGCATCCCAGTATGAAAAGAAGTCCCAGTGTTGTTATGGATGATTTCAGGAAGTGCTCCATTACCCAGCAGTGCCTCTTGCCCGCTGGCTCTCCTCTGGAGCAGCTGTTGGTCAGCATGTCAGTGGGTAATCTCTGAAACAGAGACCACTAATGAGCCTGTAGCTGTTGAGGAAAGGCCTGGCCCTGAACCTGCCATCACACAGCGCTAAGTGACGAGGTTCCCCTGCTGCATCCGGGGCGACGCCGAGGTCAGGATGACGTCTGTCGCATAAAATCTGGAAACGAGTTGATTCATCCGCGGCTCGAGTTGTCTGGCATCCTGGCTTCGCTGTTTCCTCACAGTGTGGTCGGATCGAGGACAGAGGAGCCTTTCCTCGGTCCAGAAGTGACCACAGCGGTCAGCGTGTGCCGGGGAGGTCCTCCAAACCAGAGCGGCCCAGGTCAGACCTTTGACCTCCCTCCAGGATCATTCCTACCAACAGTTGCCCCCGCGGGTGTTAATCTGATCCAGTGGCTTATTGGTAATGAGCTTGTTGTCGATGAAAGATGGGTATCAGATCGTCCGTGGTGCCCTGCTGGAGGAGCCTGCTGCCGCTGCAGGCACGATACTGTTGCACATTCCTCCTGGTTCACATTACAGCAGTGATGTGAGGCACCTGGAGTTTGACGAGTTTAGTAACCAGTGACTTTAAGGAGCTGATATTGCTTTCATTCAACTAGTTAGAGGCGGCTCATTGCAGATCTAACTCCCTCCAGCCCCCTTCAACAGGCTGTGAACCCGGTTAGCCTGGGCCACAGCGGGGAGATTATTCTTTAAAATGTAAATACCGATTTCTAACTGAATGAAATGGTTTTATTGCAATGACTGAGACCTTAAAGCTGAATGGAGAGGTGAAAAGTTGGAATTTATTGATGCTTATTTATTGTTTGGCATGTGATGCTGCATCTCTTCCCATGAGTCCCTGTGCACCTTTTAATGAAATACTATGCTGATATCATGGCCTTAGAGCTCTTTATTACACTATGCTGTGTGGGCCACAGCCAAATACTTGAGTGTGTGACCCACTGTAAATGAGACTGTCCCTGCAGGGCTGTTATCATCCTCTGACCCGGTTTAATCATCTTCAGAAGAAAATGGGATTTCCCGAATTGAGGGAGAGTCACTCTGTTTATTTGTCACCACAACCTTTTGCATACCTCAATGTTTTTAAAGCAGTTAGTTTGGTTTTCCTCCTTCCATGTATGAATAGCAGTTGTGCATAAATGAAAGTGCTGCGGGTCGGTTTGGATATGAGTGTGTGTGCTGCCTCCCTGTCTGTGTTGTGCGTTTATGAGAGCTGCACACTGCATGGTACATATGACTGAATGTTACTGCACAGCATATTTCATCCCGGTGCCAGAGCCAGTTTTAGCCAAGCCGCACTCGGATACCAAACTTCCAGAAATAGGGTGAGATCACGTGAGAGGCCGTGGGGCACCAGGCCAGTTGCGTCCTTTCTTTACGACCCCTCCCTTTTCCCCGCACACATTCCTTTCACTGCTCCGTCAGCCCCCTGGAAATACATTTTGACTGACGCGTGGCTCCTTTTTTTTTTTTTTTTTTAACAGCCATTCAGCTGCCCAAGCAGTGCAGCCTCTGTGAGCCATATAATGCCCTGCGCACGGGACAATGATGGAGGCAACCAATATGTCGGTTGTAAAATTATATGTAGCAGGAGTCCCTCTGTCACTGAAGGGTTCATTTAGACAACTGTTTATAGCTACTGTACATGGCACCCTGGGGTGATATGTCCACCCTATAGCTATATTCACATCCAACGCCAGCAACCACACCTTGCTCTTATGTTTTTTTCACTCAGCATCACCACTTTTGCAGTGTATCACTTACCCACAGGATGACATTGAATCCTGGTATTAGCTTTATAGCTGGAGAAATTTGAGTAAGTTATTTTATTTATCTGGTTCAGGTTGCACAATACTATTTGACAGCATAACAATAGCTAGAGACATCCTCCATTAACTGCTATTGAATTTTTTGACTGAATACAATAGCATGTGCTGCTAGCTAGTTAGCACACTAGCAAAGAGCTTACTTTGAAAATAACTTTTATCCAAGCTGACTGACATGCTAGCAGCACATACGATGTGATCGACTATTTTCATTTCAAATATTTGAATCACTGAATTACCTGGTCCGAGGACGCCATTTGTACCCGACCAGGAACTGTTTACAAGTGAGCAGATGGCGCACGAGCGACACTGGCTGCTACAACTTGTGTACTGTAGTCTGAAGATGAATTCAGACGCTTTGGGGAAATCCCGGATTGCAGCTTTAAACGTGTGCGTGCATAAGGTCTGCGCTATGTGACAATCTCAACGTCTTGACTTTGGTGTTAACAGGGAATTGGAAGGAATGTAAAGATTGCATTCCATGCACAAACAGTCAGTATCACTTTCAATATATTCTCAGGCTAAATAATAAATCGTTTCAGTAATCATTTCTGTGGTATTTTGCCACAATATTTGCAAACGCCTTCATTTATAAGGAGGTGATGTCCTCAGGCGTAGGTTCTCACTGATTTTCTTATTTTTATATCTTATAGAGTGAAACTTGTGGGGACTTGGCGCTGTCATCTAATGACATGTTTTGCATACGCACATACCAAAGTGACTTTCCCTGTCAGCAGCATCAGGTGCAGTGAAAGGAAGTGGAGGAGCAGGAATTGAGCAATCAGTTCAAGAGAAAGTAAAGATCATTCCAGGTGATGTCGTCCTGTCTCTTCAAAGCCGCGCGGTTGGAGAGAGTGTCAACGCCGCTGTTTAGAGATGTTATCAAAATCGCCTTCGGCATGACAGCTAAACACTATTAAAAAACTGTCATGTAAATTGCAGCTTATGAAACGAGCATAGTTTTCGCCTAATTTTTCATTCTGACTAAGCGATCTTATGTTTTACACGTAACTAGAAATGATAAAGAACACCAGGAAATTCCACTTTTTCTGGAGCTCTGTGAACTCTTTGTCTTTTTGTGTAATTGTGTATCATTTTGCCCAGAATTTATGTCAATTTTTGTTTTTTGTTGTTTTTCTTTCCTCTCTTTCTTTTCTTCTCTTCCCTGCAGCATATTTCACGCATTTGTGGTCTTACTGTAAAACTGCAATGTGGGAAGGAAAGGAAAATAAATATGCATCTTGCATATGTATGTGTTCGCTCTCTGCAAATAAAAAGTGAATGATGGAAAGTTTTGACAGATGACTTCTCTATTGCACGGCTAACTTCTGTAAACTTCTGTTTTTTTATGTCTAAGTTATAGAGTGAAAGCAATGGCTCATATGAAAGCGCATCATGACGACGTGGCCTATGAAACGACGAGTCAGTTATATAAAGGTTTCCCTCTGTGGAGCAAGTGTGATTATGAACAGTCATATCAGCACTCTGACACATTTTCTCCTTTCTCTGTTTTGCAGGGGTTTGTTGCAGACCCTCATGCAGCTTTCAGCCTCGATGCAGCTGCCACACCCATACAAGACTGAAGATATGGACCTGAATGGGAAGCACGTGAAGGTGGAAACCGTGTAGGATTCAGTTTTGTGTGTCATTTAACGGAAAACTCTCTCTTTCACACACACACTCGCCCATAATCAGACCTAAGTGGCACAAGGCTGGCTGGCTTTTCATACTATCTATTTCCCTTTTTCTTTGAGAGGACACAGACCCACCCTCAGAGGGCCCCTGTGGTACTCTGCACTGTGGTTGGGAAGTACCTAGTGTTACAACTGTCATGCTGGGCTACTTAAAGGGACAGTCTTTGTGCAAACCAATTCAGTGTGCACGACATTCTCCCTGTAGGTCTTTTCAGTGGCATTCATAAGGATAGTAATACAGTACAGTCTTTGTAGTCTTAGCATGAGAACACTCTATGTACAGTTTATGCTTTATCTTCTTCTTTGCTGTAATTAAGACCAGAGGAGGACCAGATAATAAAGAGAACAAAGTCAGATTTAAGTTGTTAAGATTCAAGTTGACTTTCATTAAGCTGCAGGCTCCCATTTGAAGTGATTTTGCTTTGGGATCCTGATATTTAAAGAGATTTTGGTTTGTGCTAAGAATTAAAATGTTTAGATGCCATACTTGAACACTGACAAATAGATTCAAAGTGGAGGGATTAAGCCATAATATTAAAATAAACACTCTTTGTGATTATTTTGTATTGTAACAATTTCTAGTCAATTTAAATTCAGACCCCCTAGAAGCCCCTCAAGGACACCTCAGGGTCCCTGGACCCCACTTTGAACAGCACTGGTTTACTTGCATACTTTGTCTGCGCATTTGTAATAACTTGTGTCATCTGTGTAAACTCACTCCGTTTTTGTTTTTTTTTTCCTTGTTGCTCTTTGCGCTGTCTGTGTTCAGAAAGCTGTGCGATTTTCTGAATAAATCTTTCAGCTTGTCAGATGTTTACTGAATGTGTGTTTTCTTATTGCCCAACAAGCAAGTGAAGTGCGCTCATTATAGTCCACCAGTTAACTGAAGCCAAGCCTGGATTTTCTGCACCACTGCCTCCTGCTTACAACTGCAGACTGAGCGCACTCACTCGATTCAATATACGTGCTTATCACGTAACTTACGAGGGTCATTTGCACAAACACACACAAGACACCGCAACACCGAGACTGCTTCATGAAATATGTGCTCTTCAAAGGAAGTCATAGCAGTTTTATTGCAAGAAGTTTCAGATGGTTCAAACACGCCTCACAGATGATTTGGTTCAATACAGTGTTTTTTTTTACTGGTTTGGACCAGTAAAAATTTCTAACATTCTACACACACATAAACTACATCAACACATACTGTACACGTGACAGTTTTTTGGCAGTTGCAGAGCATCAGCTGCAGAGGAGGTACAGCTGGAGCAGGTGGGGGATGAGTGCCTTGCTCAGGGGCACAAACTGCTAGGTTAATTTATTTATTTTTTTCTTATTGTTTGCTCTCATTTGAAACTTGGTGAGATCTGAGGGGAAAAAGAGAGAAGGTTAAACAAACAGACACCTCGTTAAAATAAACTTTCTCAGCCCCCACTCCCTGTTTCTGAAGTTCAGGAATGCACTGTCGAGTGTCACCTCCCACGCCAAGTTTCTACAGGACTTCAGGTGAAGAATGAAGTGCGGATACCCACCCAGCAACCAGGAAACAAAGGAAACTGCAATCCGGGACAGCTTGACTCCCAGCTTGGTAAAGGATGACTGAGTTTCCCACCATCATGCCATCTCATCATACCGGAGGCGGCCACAGATGGTTTAACACACACAAATATACACTTGACATACAGTGGCATGTGTACACACACTGAACACACTCAGAATGTACTCTTCATCAGTTTTTTGTTACAATGGTGTAGATTGCAGGGATTTTTTGTGGCCTCAGGCAACTCTAGTTTTTAGTGTCTGCGCACACTAGATAGAACATTTGCTTTGGAATTTATTACACTGTAATTATTCATGTCTACATACTCATACATGTGAGCTGAAGTGTGTCATCTTCAAAGGGGGAAAGCACCTTCATTTAGTTTCTGATGCACTTTTAGTTTTTGTTTTACATAGCTCCAAACGACCTTTATGTAAAATCTAATGAAACACAATACAGCTTGCTGTGCAACAAAAGAGATGCTACCTGAGGAAAGAAAGAGAAATGGTGAGAAGCTGTGGAGACAAATCATGCTCTTCCACCATCTTGTGAGGATTTACAGCCTTATAAACTGATTTTAATGTCACTTTAAGTGCTCAAACGCATGCTTCACACGTCTTTCTGCTCGCAGGGTCACTAAAGTGGGTAGTATGGGGAGTACATGAGTGTCATATCAATCACAAAACAGTAAGGGGAAGTATGCATATATATATATAGTCTATATATTTTAACATAAAATAACTCAAGTAGTGTTAAAGCTGATGCACTGAAAGTCTTCCAGTGCAGTTGTATATCTACAAGAGTCATTCAAGGTAATGCATGCGTCATCTAAGCCTTTTAAAAGAAATTAAATCAGTTTCATTGGCTTGAATGTCAAGTTATCTTGGTCTTTTTGCAGCACATTCTCAGTGTGAATATACAATAAGTGACTGAATCAGGTTTGCTATGGAAAATGTATTAAATAGATAAGTAAAGCTGATTTGCATTATAATGAGTTCCCTCACACTTTCATTTGATTCATTTTATCACTGCCATTTGATTCATTTCCACATATAAACTGGGTAGAGCTTTTCCATTTGGGAAAATGGCTTGACTGTCTGACCTTATAGTCCATGGTCCAGCCCCAGTTCACGCCCTCGGCCTTTTGATGTGGCTGGTCTGTTTGTTCACCAGCGCCAGCGGTCTGCTCTCTCCCATTCAACGATGTGGCACTTGCTAAATCCCTCGCCCTGGCCTGGCAGCAGCAGCATTGTTTGCCTTTTACACCAGGAGGTGTGAAACATGCGGTCTCATTCACACTTCACGCATCCCAGTCCCGACTGCAGTATCCATTCTGCTCAGACCGGGAATCAGGTGTGACTTCTCACCTGCACTCAAACTTTTCAAATTCAACACAGACTCTCTCCATCAGACAGCCGGCACTCTGCTGTCAGAATAGCACCACTAACCAAGTAGGAGCTCTCTTTGCTCATTGATAGCGTGAAGCTGATGGGTGATGCATAACCATGCATAAATGTCCAGTTTCAAAATCCCTCAGGTAACAAAAAAAAACTCTCATAATCACTGTTTTGTAAGTGACATGGCATGCTAATTCACTTCTAGAGACTAAGATTCTAAGAAAATCAGTTTAAAGCTCCCTGAGTCACCATTGAAGAAAGTTTTGTGAATCATTGCTGACAGAAACTATTGAGGAAATGTAGCGGTCACATTAGAAGCATTGCTCAGTTACTCACTGATAAGTCCTCCAGACTGCATGGCAACAATTTAATTGAGGATCAAGTTATTCAATATTTACAGACTTTCTTTTTCAGCATTTTGTTTGCTTAACTACAATGAGTCACTGAGATATGCATGCATAAAAATAGAAAAATGCAGTGAGCTGAAGTGAAACACACTGCACCACCACTCCAGTGGCTTTGCAATTCACTGTCATGAGTACGTTAGAGGTGAAACTGAAGAGGGGAAACCAAAACTATACTCTTTAAGTTCCTCTTGTCTTGACAAGTGCACCAACACCATAAATGGTAGAGAGTTTCATTCACAAATTTGTACTCTGTGAACCCGCAATAGTACCCACTGGCTCCTCTGGTATTAACACTAGTGGATGACTTGCAACTTGTCACAGCAGAGGCCATTGCCAAACACATGCATGCACACGCCTTCACTATTCCACTGTGGCTCTTTGCACAATTAGACACCAAACTGTGCATGAATGCAAATAATGGATAGGCAAAATATGCATTTTTCTGATGCATTTCAAACTGCACGCAAAAATGTTGATTTCCCTACAGAATTCGTGCCTTTGATCTGTACTCACACATTCTGAGCATAAAGGGCCTTTTTCTAATGCTGACACGCTGTACCTATTACTTGACAGAGAAACCCTTTCAGCTGCTTCATTGTGTCTACTTTCATAAGCCTTCAGCTATGCAGCACTGTGGCATCGGTTTGTGGCTGACATTAAAATTCCTTTACCTGTAATGTGTGTGTGCGTGGGATGGGGGAGGAGGGAGGGGGAGGGGGGTGTATGGACTAGAGAGTTATTTGAAAGAGAGTCATCTGAGGTACAGCATAACCAATTACAGCGCAGCATCCACATACCAGTATATTTTCAGTAACAAAAGGCTACATAGATCAGATTCCTCATAAGAAATGACAGCAGAGAAAAAGACTAAGGCAGAAGTGAACAAATCTGCATGTTTTTATGTGCAGGGCTTGGGGACTTATTTTAATTTACCAATGAATCCCAGCTATTAAAGTGAGTCCTTCAGGTCTGCTTTGACTCTGTGGGCTAGTATCACTATTACTTTAAGTTGTTGGGGGTGAGTTAAAAATAGAATAGGCCCATTAAGCATTAATATGTCCTCATCAGCTAATCTTCAATTAAAATAACTGCTCAAACCACCAGTCACTTAATCCCTTTATCTAATGGATCAGGTCCAGGTTGGCTAGACCGATATGCATGCATATGTGTGTGTTTGTCTGAGTATGTGTGCGCTTGGTGTTTGTGTGTGAAAGTGCCTTATCTTAAAATCAAGAAATATTATACAGCCCCCACTCACGCATCATCTTTTTTTTTTCCACTCTGATCTTAGATATGCAGCACTTCCTATAACTCCCTGAAGTGGTGTGTGTGTATGTGTGTGTGTGTGTGTGTGTGTGTGTGTATGAGTCTGTACGTTAAGAAGTGTGCAGGCGTGCTGCAGGTGAGCAGCTGACTTAGCGTTCCCAGGCCTTGTGTAAAAAATAGGCAGACAGCTGTGGGAGGTCTCTCAGTGCCTGTACTTGGCAGGAGTGTGTTCCAAAGTATGCCCTTTCCTGAGTCAAGCACCAGCACAGGCTGCTACTTGCTCCTGTCCAACTGATCTGCCCGCCCACACGTGGGAAAGCACTTTCCAGGAATCATGCTCCACCGGTCCCCATGCCCAGCCAGGCACTTTTATTTCATTAAAACCCATCACTTTGTTTGGGTTAAAAAGATTTCTTAAAATAACAATCTGCACAGTACGGCGCAGTAAAAGGCTATAAAGTTCCAATGTAAATTTAAACAGCAGCCTTTAATCAAAGGCCTGGCGCGGACTCACAAATAGCGATGATAAAACCGAAAGTGATCTTAATGCTGTGAGCACACCCTATACTGCCGAACGAGCCACAGTATACAGAGCTGTCACAGGCTGTATAGACTTGGACCACTGTGCATTTCCAACACACTATATCAAAAGGCTTCACTATTTAGCCCACCCCATTCCTGGCCTTGACATATAGGCTCTGGCACTGCCGTCACTGCTGAGGTTTCCAGTTAGCTTGCATTCAAACAGGGAGCTATGACGGAGTATTGAAAGGAATTTATCCCCGAGCGATGTCACTCAGTGCAACGTATGGCTCCGGTGGCTATTTACCCTGCTAAAAAATATTACAGCTACTAAGAAATTGCTCTCAGGCAGACCTCTGACATTTGTAATGTGTCTCTGCATATATTATTGCCCTTACTGCACTGACTTAATGATACTGTGACCCGGGCGTAAATATGTTTTTCCATTTTCAGAGAACTCTCGGGATGCATTTGCATTTGTGCGTGTTTTCAAAAAGCGAGACGCCGACCCAAATGACACCGGTTGCATGCATGCTCACAAAACGTCTCCGTCTTGTAACTGCCAACTGTCAGCATGTAGCTCATTTCACGCCGTCGCACAATGAGTGTCACATAAAAGTAAACAAGTTATTTTCAGATTCCAGAGAAAACGATGAAATGCTTTTTGATGCCTGTGGAAAATGTACAGCCATATGGGTATTGAAAAATTCAGTTTTGCTTAATCTATTTTGTTCACTCTGAGTCACCATTAGGGGAAGTTGAGGCTCTCTATATGCATATATGCTGGCTTAGAAAAGTAGTGCTGCCTTATGAAGTGCCTTGTACAAATCATACCGTCTGCCTTGGGGCCTCCCCTGGTCACCCCGCCTCTCAGTTCTGCTAAGCCGCTCTCTATCACACCATTAACCTCAGTGAACTTCTTTACTACTGTACTGGAGGAAAATTACCGCCTCTCACTCAGGACTATTCTCATGAGTTATACAGTGATTGTACATACCAGAAATGTGCATTCAGGTTCTCAAAAATCACTACAAGATAATTCTTAAGAATCAAGCTAGGTTTCACCTTTGTGTTCAAGTGCAGTCATGAGACAGAAAATGCTTAAATATCCCATGATCAAAACAGGAACTGTCCTTTTAATGGCATTTAACATGCGAGCAGTGGCAGCAGCTGATGCCTGCTGTCTGCATTGAGCGGGAGGAAAGTGGCCAGAGCTTCACTCAGCCAGCGGTCTCCCCATGCAAACGGCAGGGGGGCCAACGAGTGAATTACCTCCGCGTTTACACAGATGCTGACATTTAGACAGGGCCATGAGAAAGGGTAAAAACAGAGAGATCAAGTTGCAACGGTGAATCTTGCTGTACGCCTCTGTTTATGGTAGAATGTGTTGTTAAGGCCAACATAACGGCTGGGGGAGGACGGGGCGTCTCACTAGTGTGTTTACCTGCTGGGTTTGTGTTAGTGGATGACACTGTTGCTCTTTGCCCCCCGCAGGACTCTCTCCTCGGGAAAGGATACGTCGATAAGGGTGTGTGAATGTTGGTTAAGCAAACTAACATCACTCATAGCTGCTTTCTGACACCAGTATTTACAGCTGATGGAATCTTGAACCTGTAGGGAAAAAAAACAGCTGAAAGATCACGCAAATCGAGCTTGTTGGACTTTCATGAAAATCGCACTACCTATGTGTTATCTTTATTGCCTTAGAAGTGCACCAGAGTTTAGCCTAAACAATTCGGATTGCACAATTGCAGAGTGCATCAGAAACTGTTCAAAAGGAAACCAACCTGCATGATCTGTTGTGGTAAACCACGTTATACTCAGCTGCAGCTTTTAATGTCTGCATCTTCAATGGAGGACTGTCATACATTGAGTCCTTGCATGTTTATCACCATACTGACATTTCTAGGAATGATGGTTGTCACCTCTTCATAGAATGTAGAGCATGCCTTCTCTTAAAATAAAACAACGGCTTCCTCTTTGCGTCACTTTAAGCGCAAGTGCATTAAATTTTGGAGACGCAAGCATTGTATTTCAAGACACACTAAGTACACCCACCTTTTAAAAAAAAACAAGCGTAATGAGCCAAAGGTTGATTTTGAGAATTAACCCTGATGAAATGATGTCAGAAATATGCATGAAATATGCATTGAGAAACACATAGTCCAATTTGTTTAAAAAATAATTTGCCATGTATGGATATTTGGCTCAAGC
>OMLF01021081.1:14261-31044 GCA_900302615.1 Holocentrus rufus | reverse complement strand
ATTGTTGGCAACTGATAACGCTTAATCACTGGAGCCTTAGAGGCTGACTGGTTCTATTCCCTCTCTGTCTCACCAGGCTTCAGGAATGTCTGAGCCGTCGCCATGGTCACCAGCCCATGGTGGGGGGTGAGGTGGGGTGGGGGTTCAGAAGATGCCGAAGGATGTTTTAGATACACACACACCAATTCACCGTGCACCTCTCTGTAACACTTTGCTATTCGTTGAGTCTGAGTGTCCCTGCTGTCCATTTTGTTCTGTTGCTCTGCCGTGTTGTCTGTACTGTCTTGTGCCTTTTTTATTTTGTGTATGATGTGTAATGTCATTATGATTGCTATTCCTACAAACACTTGCTTAGAATATCATAAAATATAATAGAACATTGTGGTATTTTTTTGCTCCAGGACAGACCTTTTGGCCTCTTTACTTGTACTGTACTTGGCCTCTTTTTCTCTCCTTCTTGTTCTCCTTCCTTGTTCCTTGTCTTTCCTTTCCTTAAGCAGAGACTAATTTCACTTTTTACACTTTAGATAAAAAATCGGTTTTGTTTGCAATGAAAAGTTCTACATTGTGTGAAATGGCTGATTTCAGTGTTCCATTACTTCTTGTGGTACAGTGAGTTGAATAAAGGTGCATTGTGATTTGCAGAAAAAAATTCACTGAATAATTAAGGAATGAACATTTTTGCTATCAACAAAACTGAAAAGCGTCTTGCAATGCAGCCTCTGTTTATTGTGGCGAGTCAACACACACGTCCAGGAAACACAGACTACTGACGCTGGGATCAGCTGACATATGTGCACTGACAGGCACCAAAACTTTTGTGACTTCCAGAACAATACGACTGACAGATGACTGACGAGTAAAGCCATAAGCACCTAACTGAACAGATAACCGACAATACCGATAACCTGTGCACAAATAGCATCATTTAACTGAATTTTAGATGCATGTTGGATTAAGCTGCTTCTCGAAAAAATGGGTGCTTTCCAAAATGTTTTGCCATCATAATTCTTGCAAAAGCACGATTATTTTTAAGTTTGGTTTGGATAGCCGCCAACCATCCATGGCAGTGAGTGAGTGAGTGACACACACACACACACACACACACACACACACACACACACACACCATATTATTACTGTTAAAAACATACACATGCACAAGCACAGACTTCCCTCTTTTTAACTGTCTCGTTCTTGGCCTCTTACACACCCACACTTTGGTGTCTGCTAATGCTTTGTCTGAAATATTATGATGACTCAAACAATCATGAAGCAATCAAAGCTAATCACAAAAATTTTAACGATGCATGAGACCATATTGCACAGGGCTTTGGAGGGCACAAATGTTTATCTATCTGTGTATTTCTGCAGTCTGTAATTGTTTTGAATGAATGTGAATGGGCTTCCAAAGGCTAGTTGAAAGCTCAAGGGCCTTACATATTTGTTTTCATCAATTTTCAACACTAATGTAAACTGTATACTAGGTGAAGTGCAACAGATTACACCGCTCATTCTAAATCATTACCACATTAATTATGATACATTAGCATAATTAAACGTTACAAGAAGACTCCTGCACACTGTCTATCTTGCAATAATGCATTTATTAGCAACTTATTTGCAACTGAAAACAACCAGATTCAAGAGGTAACCTGGTCTTGTTTTTAAGAAACACTAGCACATATCACTACAGAGGTTGTCCAATTATCTCGACCATGGTCTCATTCAGCACTATGCCAAGCCATAAAATGTTACATGTGGCACCTTTAATTAACCTTTTTAATTACACCAATTTTCTCTTCTCTCCTACAGGTGACTAAGATGCTGGCTGTGGTGGTGATCCTATTTGCCCTGCTGTGGATGCCCTACCGAACCTTGGTTCTTATCAACTCTTTCGTGTCGACACCCTACCTGGATGCTTGGTTCCTCCTGTTTTGTAGGATCTGCATATATGCCAACAGTGCCATCAACCCTGTCATATATAACGCCATGTCCCAGAAGTTCCGCTCGGCCTTTCGCGGGCTTTACCGTTGCCAGCGGCCAGAAGGAAACCAGAGGACGCTGTCAATGATCCAGGCCAGCTACAGCACTGTCCGAGACCCACGAACCTCCCAGCTCAAAAGCAATGGAACCAATGAGAAAGCCAAGAGAGCCACCTTCACTACTAAAACTGGTACAATCACAAAACATAATGGAAATGACCATCCTAAGACAACCACAGCCAATGGCAGGAAAGCAGAGGATCCCCTTGACACTCGCCAAGCTACTTTCAGCTTTGTTACAGAACCCATTACACCCTCACTTTCCAGTGACAAGAAGAATGTGGATCCAACAACACATGAGGGGAAAACACCTGTAAATATTTCCACATTAAATGAGAGCGATTTAACAGAATCCAACTGGGACCACCTTGACACACCCTCCTCCAATGACAAAAAAGTTGTATGTCCTGGTGAATTCTCCTCATCCAGTGACAGAAAAACTATGGTTTCCACACAGCTCTCTTCATCCATTGACAAGAAATCTGTACGTTCCACAGAATGCTCTTCATCGAATGACAAGGAAGTTTTGGGTTCTACAGAACTGTCATCAACCAACGATAAGAAAGCTTTGGGTTCCACAGAACTCCTTTCATCCACTGACAAGAACGTTCTGAATTCTACATAAGTCCCTTTATTCAGTGACAAGAAAGCAGTGGCATTCAAAGAACTCTCTTCATTCAAAAATAAGCAAGCTGTGGATTACTCATTTATAGGATCGGCTTTAGGTAATGAAAAAGAGAGAAGAAAGCAGTTGACCTTCACTCTTTCAATGATTCAGAGGTGGTGGATTACACAGAGTCCTCCTGATGTTAGGGGTAAAGATCTCATCGTCTCCAAGCCTGGTACAGAGCAGAGTGACAAAGATTGCTGGACTGACAGAAAAGATAGAAAAAACACAACCAATGATGAGATCACATTCACTTCTGGCCAAACACAGAAAAGGCAGTATGGAATAATTGCTACTATGGTGCAGAAACATGCCTGTTTTTTCCTGATGCCTCTGCGTTACTTGAAAGTCTACAGCGGGAGGTTTACAGGAAAGAGAGAGAGCATGACTTATGACAAAGATCATAATCTGGATTTTGGAAGGGTGTAACATGACAGAATTATGACATGAAATATCAGAAATTCAATGTAATACAGATTTTCCACTCATAAAAACCTCAAAATAAACATATCCCCTTCTCTTTAAAAGCTCATCACAAATATAATCACAATTATATCATCACAAATATATCCTCCTTGATCCTCTGTGCTTGCCATAGACCATGTGATATCACTAAACTGGAACAAAGGAAACATATCCTGGCTGGTAATGAGGTTGGTAGACAAAAAGTAGTTTTATTTAGTTTCTAAATAATACTAAGCAGAGTCTACAAACATCAGACATGTAAGATCTTTACAATGAGTTGAGCAGCCTTCTCATTGTGCCAATCCTAAAGATGTTATTGAAGGAACTGTAACATGAACAAAGAAGGAACTAAGACTCCAGTCAGCGCTTGAAGTGGACTAGAAAAAAAACTGAGTCCTCTTTCATGTGAAATGATTGTGAATAAAAAGAAAACTGAGTCCCTTGTCAGCTGGCCCACTTTTTGGTCCACTCAAAGATGTTTGAGTTCAGTTTGTCTGACAAGGCCCATATACAAAAGCACCCTAAAACATTAAAGAGAAAGGGAGCAGGTGGGGACTACTTCCTTTTGGTGTTTTTGTGAATATGTTATGTCAAATGTACTCATTAGTTTGGGGATTATTAAGAATGTGGTTTTCAGTCAAGCCACACTAACCTTGGTGAAAAGCCTTTGGGAGTTACAAAGCAGGGTGTTTTGAACTGGAAACACCACAGAAGTTTTACAACTATTTACATAGAATTTGTTAGCAAACTTTGACTCATCCAGGATGTCCTGCTGAGGTCCACAGGCTTCTTTTACATGAAAGACCTGGTTATAAATAAGCACTTAAATGAGCAATGCAGGGATTAACTGGAGAGATTTGCATTTTTAATGCTAAAACACAGATTTTGGAATTTGTAAGTATCATGGTGATCACCACATCATCATCAGGCTCTCCATGACTACAACCACTGCCATCATCGTCATTAGCATTATTATCATCAACATGATTATCATCATCAACAACAATACCAAAAGCAACAGTTATCATCAATTGTTTTACCAATTATTTTACCACATTCCCTCCAAAGACTCAAACATAATCCAAACATAGTCTGTTTATTTAACAAGAGACAATCCCCTGTTGACTTCAAGGCTGGTGCAGGGCATCTCCTGTGTTTTAGACAGAAAAGAAGTGCCTAAAACTTCAGACTGTCTGGATGTTTGGCCCTTTATTTGGATAGAATGGCAATCTGTAAACTAGGATTTAACTGAAAATGAGTTTTTGAAGGCTGACACAATACTGATATTTCTGGACTAAAGATAACCACAGACGATATTTGGGCTGATATTCGGTGTCTTTAAATGTGACCAGTTCCATGTCCATGTTTCAAGTTTTTTTTTTTTATTTTCATTTCAAGTTTCATTTATTTATTTAATTTTAATTTTTGTTATTTATTTATTTATTTATTTATTTTAGGCCTTTTTTTTAGGTCTCAATAGGCCCATTCTGTATTCTTTTCAGGTTTGAAAAGCCTCTGAAAATAGTGTTGAGAACATGGGATATTTAAACTATGTGGGTTTTTTAAAATATACTGTATATACCAAAGACATCGAAAATGTGCAGCTAATAGCTGATACTTTGCTGGTTCCAGAGGTTTGTTCCATATAAATCCTCATCACCGTCCTCATCCTCAATAACATAAACAACATGAACAGAATATTGAAGGAAATACCTTTAATAACCACACACACACACACACACACACACACACAAACACCTCTTTTTCTGACCTTGTCTACCTGCTACAGCAGTTATTATCAGCAATTTTTAAGGATAAAAGCCTCAGCCCAAGACATCTGGGGATTGCCACCTTTTCATCTCCACTTTGCTAAGAGATGAAATTTTATCTTCTCTGCTGCTGTTTAGGTTTCAAAGGTCATAAGAGTGAGAGAGAAGCATACCCAGAAATTCCCCCAATGTACAAACCTGTCCATTGATTAATGATGTTTGGGACTGTTGTCATAAATTATCCATTAAACAAATGTTTGGTAAAGCAGTAGGTGGTAGCATGCTGACATTTCAGACTGTAAATGGCTCCACCACCGATGTCAAAATAAAGATAAGAGTTAAAATTATAGAAAAGGCAGCAATGGTACACCTAAATGCAGTGTGTATTTTACTTAAGTTTGACCAGGGGTTGGGTGTATGTTGTTCATGCAAAACAAAAAACACTTTGTGTTCCTGTGCGTCATCTAGTCAATATTATTGATTCTAACATTTCCCACATAAGAAAATTGCTCTGTGTCTTTGAAAGAGAGCAAAGGAATGAGATTACTTCACTTCAATGTGATCTGACTTATGGATCCATTGTTTGCGTCATATTTATTAAAAAACTAACTATTTTTGTGCTGTTTTACCACATAAAATGATTCTTATGTCCCCTAGACTCAGCACCAACCATTTTGTTTGCCCATCTTTAATATGTATGTATTAATATGTAATAAGTAACTTATTATAGGGAAAAATGCTTATGTACAATTAACTAATATAGGTGGAAATGCTTTATTTCACAACCATTCATAACACACATACAGAGACTTTATTAATGGCTGCCAGTAGCAGTCGATGCTGGCTACTATAAATTGCTTACTAATGCACAACTAGGCTTTCAAGACTTTTTAATTTACATTAGCATAAATGCAGAATTTATGTAATAGTTTTGATCATATATTTCATTGTTTTTGCCCAAAGCACTGTATATAACTCATTATTGACTCCATATGAACATAAAGGTAGGAGTCTTACAGCCATTTTTTCATTCCATTTCATAAGACTTATTAAATACTCTTAAATAATTTAGCCTTTAAAACTCCAATGGGTTTCAATCAATATAATTTTACATAGTGCACCTTTAAACTTGCATTAGAAGGCTCAGTAGAAGCAGTATGGTTCCCTCTGTTGAAATACTGATTTCCACTGGGTTTGTTTACTTACTAATTCATGAGCTGGAGAACATCTATGTAATAGCATGTGACAAGCTGAGGTTGTAAAAAGTTTACAGTTTACCTTTGCAATGAAGGTTTAAGAGACGTTCCAAAATGCTTTCTTTCCTTCTGCATCAAACTTTTGAAGAACATATGTAAATGTGACTAAAATTTGATTGTTCAGTCCTGTCTCTTTAATCATAGTGAAATGATTATGTATAAGTGATATTGAAGCTTTGACAGCATTGCTTTTGCTAAATGAGAATTATGAATGGCATAACATGACTGAATTCAGCCCACAGGATCACTTCTGCTGTCTGATATTGCATTATATGCAGAAAGTATTTATAACCTTTTTGCATAAAGTTTGCTTTTTTTACCATCTTCTAATTAAGTCAAACAGGACTTTTTCAAATAAGTGCTACATAAATATGGAAAAGGATGGAAAACAATTTGACATGAAAACGCGTTTTCAGATTTCTTGGGAGTAGTGTGGACATGGCCTTAGTTCCTAACCATTCCAATGCAATGAGTTTTTTGTTCTCATATGCTGTCCCTTTTATTCTTTTCAAGGGTTTCTTTATTTTCAGACTTGGACGATATGAAGGCAGAACTCAAGCTGAGTAGCAATCATTTTCAGCAAATGATGAAGGTGAAAATCTTCGGGCTGAACTGCATCAACGGAATACTCCAATATTTTGGGCAAAACAGTCTTTTTCCGACTTACCCAGACTGAGACAAGAGTCATTAGGGGTCATTAACCTAGCTCCATCAAAGTGAAAATATAAAGTTTTCAGCTACTCCGAAGCTGTCTTATTTACACAGTGCATCACGTGTATTTGAAATACATGTCTTCAATTAAAAAAAAAAATCAAAAAAGTAATTTTAGGAAAAGTTAGATGATAGGAGCGACTTCTCCTAAAACAACCCTCCTTTTTTAAAAATATTCCAAGACATGTAATTCATGACCATGTAATAGACAATACATTGTGTAAATAAGACAGCTTTGGAGTCACTGTGAGATTTATCTTTTCAATTTGACAGAGCTAGGCTAATGACTCCTGTAGAGTTCAAGCCTTTGTGCTAAGCTAGCACAAAATACTAACCATCAGAACCGAACCAGTGGACATATATAGAGGTGAAAATGGTATCTAACATCTTGTTACAGTCTGAGTAAGTCAGAAAAATGGTATTTTGCCCAAAACAGAGTATTCCTTGAAAAAGACTCCCCCCAACAGTTTTTCTCATCTTTGTACACAACCTTGCTAAATGGATCACTGATTAGTTTTTCATTTTCTGGTATGCACTTTTGAAACTGTCTGCTGCTCTAATAGCAAAATAAGTCAGTTTGTGATTTGTTAATTGTAGTGCTCTAACAAACTGTCAAAGCAACCAAAAGCTAAGTGAATATCCACCTTTTCTTCGATGATATTCACTAGGACTGCCCCCTGACCACAGATTTTCCTAGTCAAATAGTATACATTAGTTCAATCCATTAGTTGACTAGGCCACTGCACATTTTTGATATTAATTGAATTATTTAAATATATTTTTTTTTTTTGGAGGGGGGAGGTACATTATGTTAAACATAGAGTGAGTGAGGTAATTTAGCTTCTCCAGTCCCTGCAGACACTTGGATAAGCCTAGCGCATGTGACGATATGACGATATATTTATTTCTCAAGGCTATCTACAGTGGCTATGCTAGGTGGCTAACGTTAGGCTACTTAAGTGTTTCAGATGATACATCATGTTTGATGTCAACGAATGACAGATGAACCTTTGCCTGTGGAGTTTATGTGTCACCTTCTCAGGGTTGTCCTCTTACTCTCAAAACAAGCCCACGGTTTGGGTTTCCTGCCTGAAAATAGATCCAGTGTGTAAATGTGAATGTAAGCTAGCATGATGCTGCCCTCCTAAGACGCAGCTCCTGAACGGAGTTTGAGGGTTTTCTCTAACTGACTAACTGACCAATGAAAACTTGGTTGACTAAGACTCTTCGACTAACGTTAGGGGGCAACCCTAATATCTACACAGTTGTTTTTTTCTGCTTGTTTAATTCATTGTTTTTTAAAAAACACAATTTCACTTTTGTGCATGTGTGTGTGTGTGTGTGTTTCTGTCCGTGCACGCACAAATTTGGAGGGTGTAGCTGCCAGCAGGGAGACAGTAGAGGGATGGAGAAATTCAATTCAAGTGAGACTGAGCAAAAATACTTTCATGGATTATAAAATCCCAGCTGGCCTTCAATTGAACAACAGTTGAACGAGATAATTTGGTTATTCTAAAATCCCGAGTGATTCACCTTCATATTTATTTCCCCAGTCACTGAATAACATATTTTGAAATCATTTATTGTCCATATGGCGACTCTTTTCCTTCTGAATAATTACTGCGTGAGGATTGGTTGATAGTAGCATAGTAGAATTCCCTTGGACTTGCCAGTGTGTGTGTGTGTGTGTGTGTGTGTGTGTGTGTGTGCGTGCCTGTTTGTGTCTGATTTTGTCATTATTTGGCCCTGGAGAGCTGCTGGCTTGTTATTAATGTGCTGTAGTCACAGAGTTTCAAACTGTTTGATTTTCAAAGTGGCTTTCTCTGTGTTGCTAAGATAATATTTGATTGTTGTAATGAATATGCACTGTGCTTTGGTGTGTGGTTTCATGGTATAGATGTGCAGTTTACTTTTAGCATTTTGTCAAAATTCAATAAAAAAAAAAATTGCCAAACCATGTCTCTCTGACATGAGTCCTTTGTATACCTCCAGCTGGCTGGTTGCATTATTCCTGAGGCAAAGAGAGAAAGTGGATCTGGTTCATTGGATCTACTTTCTGGATCTTCCAGATCACTGGCTCTACTTTTCTCATTCAAACAGTTATAAGAAAATTCAGCAGTCAAAACTTATTCGACCGCTTCCTTATTTGATACTCTTTGAGCTGTGTTTGTAACTTGTTCAAATTTTAGTTTGAACTATGTTTTTGAGAGCAACTTCACGAACACAATGCACATGAAGAGGTAAAAAACAAAAGATATGTGTTCTTCAGGCATAAATCAGTGGAACTACTGGTGCACCTGAGTGGCACGATGTAGACTTGTATTGAGCTCAAGAACATACAAAAAAATGTTTTACTGAACTTGCACATGACTTAAATGAACTTTAAAATTCTTAAAGACATATAAATATTAATGCAGCAAAACTTTGCATTTATAAAATGTAAAAAACTTCAAACAAACTTCCTTGCCTCTGTCTAATTAATGACATCCTGCCTTCAAAGGATCATGGACTGTCTACCTCACAGCCTCTGTGTCTGTTTTCCCACATATTTCTAACATTCAAACCATCCCTGCGTACAGGTCTTACATTAACGCCAGAGTTTTTCTTGTCTCTACTAACCCTGATGGAACTGGGTGGAATAAATCACAGCTCAGTCCAGGGCTTGTGCTGTATCCACTTGTATAATAAATCTAGCAGTACTAAATATTAGGACCTGAGCCAGCAATACTTTATGGTCAGTGATCTCATTATCAAACAGGGAATTGATTTCGTTTTCCTCAAAGAGACATGGTCAGTGTAAACAGGGCCAACTGTAGTAACAACACATTTTTCATACCTACATACATTTTCATACATTTTCATACAGCAGAGTAAGAAAGTTAGGAAGTAGCTCCTGTGTTTGATAATTTTCTTGCACAACATCATGCTTTGGTGAATTTGCAACATTCAGCTACATTGCATTAATTCCTAAAATTCCCGTGTCATGCACAGGAATAGAACAATGCACATATAAACGATGCACAGATTCTATTTTCTACAACTGATACTTCAATCTGCCACGCTCAATTTTTCAGGATATTGTTTCACCACTGCTAAATGTATTGAATTTGCAGCCTAATTCAGTGCACAAATGATTCACATCAGGCATAATATTGTTAAAGATAGCTAAATAAAGAAATCCTGTTTGTTTTTTTGAATTATGTCAGGTATCTGTGGTATTGCTGTTGAATGTAATGATGTAATGATAAATTTACCAAAGCAGCATCACTGAGTCTCCATTAGAGCACTCAAAGAATATCTCTAAACTAAGAGATTTTTTAACTGAAATCTTGTGCATGCTTAAACTTCATGAAGGCTGAATTACGGCGATGCCCTCTTTTCTGGCCTTCCAAAGGGAACTGTAATGCAACTTAAGCTTATCCAAAGTGGTGCAGCTCATGTCTTGACCCGGACTCGGAAGACTTAGCACATAACACCTTTTTCTTTCTGAGATCTCTCCACTGGCTCCCAGTGAGCCGTAAGATTGATTTCAAGATCTTGTTCCTTGTCTACAAAGCTGTTAATGGTTTGGCTCCACAGTACATTTCTGGCAAGCTTATCAGTTACACAGCAAACCAAGCAGGTCTTTCGGGTCACCCTGCTCCTGTTGTGCAACGCTTAATCCAACAGTAGTGCTGTGCAGTACGTGAACAAACAATTTTTTCTAATGAACTGAATCACCACTCTTGAGGGTTTGCCCATGTAACATAGACAAAGGTGGTCTTACGTACGTTGGATGTTCAAAGGAGCAGACAGAACTGATTTTGACCAACTGCTGACGATCTTGTACTAATGAACAATTTACAGCAGTGTACAGCAGTGCACTATGACACATGTAAGCTAAAATACTTGCAGTTCTAGTGCTAATGACAGAAGTCATAAGCACCTTAACATCACTGGGAGTTCGGTTAAGGTGGGAGTCAGAACTGAGCAAACCACATAGTCAGGGATATGAATCTTTGCACATATGTGAATGAAAGTATTCTAAACAGCATAGTGATTGTTTACCACCACCATATGACAAAGCCTCTGACTGCAAAACAAAAGTGGAACCTAAGATTCTGCAATTTGCTTCAAACTCACATGTAACATTGATTCAGACAATATGTAACAATGCCCATAAATACCAACTAGTTATAACTGGTCAACAGCGTTAATATGAGTGCAATGCCAAGACCACCATATTGCCCTGGCCACCATTAGAGTCCACTCGATGCACTACTCTCACTGTAGCTAGAACTGTAGAAGTATTGATCCATAATCCATAAGTTGTGATATATTGAAATTAAATCACACAAAGGTGCATTGTCTGCAGTTTTTGTTGTAAACTGGATTCCAATTTAGTGATAAACTAGTGTAGTTTACTTTTGCAATTACAATCTTCTAAAACAGAGCGTTTAATTTACTTACTGTAATTTACTATTTGTTTTTCTGCCTAATACTTACACACCAGTGCTAAGTGCTTAATACAAGAGCTCATTTATTACAGTGGAAAGTTAACCATATAGTTTATAGGTGGACACAGTTAAGCTAACCATGGCTGAACAGGCAAAGAAAATAACACCACCTACAGAAACTCAATCTTCATCAACAGAAAATGTTGCACACACTGCTGGACTACCAGGTGATCTGAAGCTATCTTATTTACTCAATGTACTGTATCATGTGTATTTGAAATACATGTCTTGGAATTAAAAAAAAACAAGGGTTGCTTCAGGAGATGTTAGATGGTAGGAACTAGTGGTTATAGTAACCACTAGTAACTATAACTTTTTTTTTTAATTCCAAATGTGTATTACCATTATCGTGCAATATATATGATACATTGCCTAAATAAGACAGTTTCAGAGTTGCTGTAAGGTTTATTTTTTTCACTTTGATAGAGCTAGGCTAGTGACTCCTGTAGACCTCAAGTCTTTATGCTAAGCTAACATGAAATGCTAACCACAGGAACCAAACCAGTGGATGTACAGAGGTGAAAATGGTATTGACAATCTTGTCTTAGTCTGGGCAAGTCAGAAAAGGGAATATTGCTCAAAACACTGGAGTATTCCTTTAAAATAAATAATCCAGAAGTTGATGGCGAACCACTAATCTCTAGAAACATTTTAAAAGTTAGTTTCAAAACATGCAACTAGTGATATAACTGGAGCCATACTTTTGAGAGACCAGCGTGACATTGTCTGCACTATGAGCACTAAATTAAAACAAACATATTGGATAACCACTTTAATACAAGTTTTGACAATTCACAATTTTAATACAATTAATACAATACAATGTAATTGAGGGGACACTGAAATATTAATGAATATGGAGGTAATGAGGAAGTAATGATTTGTTATTGATTTAAGTGCTGTTTAGCACCTTACTCAGAGTCAATCAGGAATGATGCATTATGTAAGTGGCTGTTAGGTGGATTCACAGATATCCAGGAACTAATAATTAGATGCTAGTTCATTAAGATGATATCATCAGTCTGTTCATAGGTAACTCATCATTAACTACTATAAAGTGCTTGATTCAGAGTTATTCAGGAGCTCTTTTTGGTTGCTCTTTTTAACAACTACCAGCTCATGTCTGATCTGTTCTTCATTCATTCTTTGGTAACTACTCACGATTTTGTGTACTGTATAGTAAAATGTTTTCATAAAATCATTTTTTCTAAATAACAATCTGTCTGGAGAAGCACCTAATGTGCAACTGTATACAACTGAGTACCCAATGAAACATCTACATCCAGTACATCTGGCATTAAACCTATTCTTCCCAGGGGGAAGATCCCCATACTACACCATGCAATATTCATCCCCATACTCTACCATATATAAGGCACATAAATTATGCATGAATATGCTACCACCTGTAATGCTGGAGAGCTATCTGAGACAGTTTTAAGTGTTAATCATTCCTTCTTGCGGTGCATTTCTCATCTTTAATGGCTCTCAGCTCGTGTGCTCCACATGACTGTATCACTGCCTCTTTGAATATATGTGTTTACACTGATAGTGCTTTATGTTTCTTTTACATACTACTGCACTAAAGGCCTCTCCACGTTATCAATATGTATAGCTCAGATACAGTCCAGTCAGCATCATCTACCTCTCATATGATGGATGTGATGCAGTTTGTTTGATTGCATATTCATCGTAGAATTGATCAATAATACAGTATATTGTCTATGGGAAGGATTGCTAGTATTCCACAAGAGTACGTAACAATTATTAAAGTTATTCATATATTATATTATATTATTATTATCCTGGGTTTCAGCGGAGACTAGTCTCTCTCTCTCTCTCTCTCTCTCCCCCCCTCACTCACACACACACACACACACACACACACACACACACACATACACAAATATGCACAAAGCTTGCATGATTGTGCACCTGAAGACATTTCAATTTCCCTGGGGGTAATTTAGTAAACACAAATACCCTATAGTCAGACTCTCGCTCTCCCTCAGAGGATGTAGTTTCTCAGTCAGGGTGTTGATTGCAGTCTGGAGAGGCGAGATCTTTGGCTGTGACAAGGAGATGGGCAGATAGCGACAGATGAGTTCCTTAGAGTGAGCTAACAACCACAATACACACACACACACACACACACACACACACACACACACACACAGAATTATATTCCTTATCACAATCTAGCCCGTCACCCGGCAGCATTTTATTTATATCTTTGTCTCTCCCTGCGCTTTCCTGCGTTGATGAAATGGTGTTATCGATGGCCTATCTCTTTCCAGGGGAGTGAAACTCCTGACGGAAACAACCGCCACTGCCGAGCCAGATGAGGTCACTTAGTGAGAGGCAAAGAGATATTTGTCAAGGGAAAAGAAACTAAGAGAGTCATTTTTAATGCTGAGGTCTTCTGTTGCAAGAGGATTGCTCAACTGGCATCCTCGGTCCATGGTGGCCACATCAGAGACCAGAGACAAACACAAATTCTTTATTAGGACCAGAGATGTAGCAGCAAATAAAAAGTACAGTGAACAGTGGCCTTACAAGGCAACAACCTAGCAACCAGCTGATCTCACAAGGTAATTTTCTTTTGACTTCTGACACCATCTGGCCACGCTCCACAAAACGGAACAATCAGCATCCTTTGAGGAACTACAGGCGTCCAGCAAGAAGCTACACTGAATTGGAAAACAGAAACAACGGGGCATGAACGCTGATTTTCCTTCCAAAAACGGCAAGAATCGTGTTCCAACATGCTAACAACGTAGTCATATTCCTTTCGATTCGATATTACGATTTATTGCAATTTTTGTTTTCTTTTTAAACACTCAACCATGGGAAAAAGTTGAATCATACACTTCTGGAGACTGTATATCTCCAGACTGTATATCATATTTCCAAAAACAGTTTTATTACAGCAGCATCGTTGCTATACTACATATAAAAGTGGTAAATAAAATGTACATGTACAACAGACTGAATTAAAAATATACTTGGTGCCATTTCGATTAAAAAAAAAAAAAAAAAAAAGTGAAATGATTTTTTCCCCTAATGCTTAGCAGCATGCTTACTCTGATCTCTTTCATCACCACCACAGCTGTTTGTTTAGCTGTAGTGCTTTCATACTATGAATATGGTCCATTTGTCTGATTGCACACGTTAGCTAATGATAGACAGATGATTGATCCAATCTCTTAAATATATTTTGTTGCCTCTTTTCCAAATGATATATATAATATTTCAAGGATTCCAACATTCCAGACAGGGAACAACAGAAATGAAATCAGAGTATGGCAATGCTAGGCTACAACCAAAGAACTAGTGTAGCTGGGTTTTCCCTTCACAAAATCCCTGATGAGGACTTTCTACCTCACACAGGTTACTACTGCTGCCGTCCAGGCTTTTGCATAACAATTGTGAATGTCAGGTCCTTTTTTTCACCACGGACCAGCGCAGCTGTCAGAGGAAGAGGGAGGCTGTCAGTGTTTATCATGACACGCTAAGGGCTCGAATCCAAACCACCGCACAGCCACTGAAGAGCCCTCTTGGCCGGGCTACATTTTCTTATGCTAATTTGTCCCATCAATTCAAATAGGCAAATCTAAATTGTTAATCCCGGCGCGTTTCCTGTAAATGTTAGAGAAGACAAAACAAAATAAGTTTGCTGGGAGTGAAGTGGCGAGGATGAGGCAGAGCTGTGAGTACTGGAACCGTATTAATAATTCATTCATAATTAATTTGCAGAAGGCCTTTTCAGTTCATCAGTTGTACTTCTTCTGTTTTTTTGCTTTTCTTTTCTTTTTTAAAAAGCATTTATTATTCTGTTACTTCACAGCCGATGTTGGGTGACACAGCAGGACAAGAAGTGGAAGAGACAATGCTCGGCCTTGAAACTGAATCACATGAAATCACTGCTGTGTGTTCAGAAGTAAATCAAAGGTACACCATCACAGGGTTATATTAATATAGCAATAGAAAAGACAAAAGAGGACATGACTAATGCAGTCATCCATGAGTAACAATTAAGGGACCTGATGCTTATTTGTTTTGATGGACAGGCGTAACTGAAGAGGTTTAGTGGACTGGAGATTTGAAATGCACATATAGTACTTATGTAACTGTTGACAGGTGAGAAGAAAATATATAATGAAAGCACTGATAGCAAAAAAGTGTGCAAGGAAATCCACTAAATGAGATAAATTAAAAATAACAACAAAGCATTAAATCATAAACAGCTGTACATGATATCCATGATCAAGTGAGATAAATGAACATATGAATGAACACGCAAATGGAAGGAGCGTGGGTCCATTATCCGTTATCCTTTGAATTTCGTGTGAGATACTGCATGCAGTGGCTGAACAAAGTAAAGAACAAATGAACGAACCATGTAGCGCCTTCCCTCATCAAATCAGTGCAATTTTGAAACTGCTAAAAGAAGGTGACATGCACCATTCTCCCCAGTTCCATTAGGTTTCATCCTATCAGTGGTAATGACCAAAACGAACGAGCCAGAGGAGGAACAAATGAGGAAATCAACTAAGTATATGGCACGTTTTCTCAGGGCAGCTAGTGCAATTCGGAAAAATGCCACAACAAACAATTCATCCGAGTTTTGTGCAAATCAGATCAGCGGCGATGGCCAAACATACGTGAAAGGACAGAGAGCGAGTCATAGCACCGCTATTCCAATCAAGGAGAGAAAAAAAACAGGGCTGGGTCTGGGAATTGGTTTTTTAGTGGCATGGAGGGAAGGAGGAGAGGGGAATGCTGGGGTCACGGCGCTGTGTCGCCATGCGGAAATTGCCTCCACATGTCAACAAGAGCAGAAGAACCTCAGGTGGTGAAGACCGTCAGTCTATGTGAAGATGAAGTGACAGATCTCCTGTTGCACCTGTCAGGGGAACTCTGACAACCTGTCCCTCCTCTACCCTCCTTATTGTCTCCTCTCTTCTCTTCTTCCTTTAGCTTCAACATTTCCATAGTTCTATTTGGTCTAGCTGCAAATCAAATGTAGAGATTATCTGCAGTTCCCAGAAAGGGAGCGTAAAAGAGTAAGAGAGCGCTGAATGAACGGGAAGACGGTCACGTTAGAGGCAGCGACCCGCCACTTCTCTCTCCATCACTTGTCTCTATTGGATTCAGTATCACATTTGGGGAAGAGGAGATGGGGTGAAGAGGCGGAGACAGGAAGGGAGGGGTGGAGGTGAAGATTAGAAGGGATAAGAAGGGTTGTGTGTGTGTGTGTGTGTGAGTGTGTGGGGTTGGTGGGTACTATAGGCCAACCTGGCACCCCAGGACGCGCCCCTGTGCTGCGCGTGGCTCACAATACAGCAGTGTAATTGGCTGACAAATCCTGCTGT
>OMLF01021080.1:15765-37263 GCA_900302615.1 Holocentrus rufus | reverse complement strand
CCTCCGCAGCTCCCCCCTCAGCAGCCCCCGCCGCAGGCCCTGCCCCAGCAGAGAGTGGCAAGCAAGTGGCTCGGCACCTCCGGGCAGCAGCCTCCCCCGCAAGGCCCACCTGCAGGGCTGTCGCCGCTGGGCCCCATCGGGCAGTGGAGTTCCCCTGGACTCCCGGATCTGAGCTCAGACCTCTACAGTTTGGGTCTGGTGAGCACCTACATGGACAGTGTCATGTCGGAGATGCTGGGCCAAAAGCCCCAGGGGCCCCGCAATAACACTTGGCCCAACAGGGACCAGAGCGAAGGGGTGTTTGGAGTTCTGGGAGACACGCTCCCCTTCGACCCTGCAGGTGAGCTCCATCTCCCTTTTACATCTCCTCCAGCTATTACACTATGTTGTTATGGCTAAATGAAAATTCAGACATTACCTACTCGCCCTGCTGGACCTGCTTTTTTCAGTTTTTATTTATCCATTATTTAACAGAAAGCCTCTGTTAAAGTATGGCCCCATTAACTTCAGATGTTTGGCACAAAGCTGAGATGTGTGTTTGATGCTCCTGCGACCTTAAATGGAGCTGGCACTGACATGGAGTTAAGTAGATAATCAGTGAAATTTCATTTTGAGTGGCCATTTATAACTCAGTGGGTAGAGCGGGTCTGAACCTCCTGAGCTCTTCAGTTAGAGCGTAATGTCAGCAGTGGGAGGGGGGGGGCAAGCCGGGAGCTCTGCTGACTCCTTGGTTTTGTTCGAAAAAAAGCTGTGGAGAGAGAGTGAAACAAAGGTTTTATGTCTTAACTCTGCAGTCATTAGTCAGGTGTTCATTATGCCCGGGGACTCATTTTCAGACCAGGATGTGGTTTGTCACGGTAAGTGCTTACATATTCCGGTTGAAGCTATTCAGATGCCTGCAGCTGACAGATAAAAAGCAGTTATTTAATTCAATACAAATCCTTATTGTCCCACAAGAGGAAATTTGGTGTGCATACATGGTTAAAACGAAAACATACAGCAAATCACATTACATAGCATCCAGACCGACATCAACTGATAAGATCACAGAGGGAGCTGCAGAGCCGATGTATGGTTTCTGCTGCAGAATACAACGTATGAGGCAACATCATGACATTACTGATGTAACGACGTTAAAGTCAAGGGCTCTAATGGCGGTAGGGATGAGCAAGTCCCTGCTTCTTTTCCTTTTTACTTTAGTCTGTCTGAAGTCGTGTCCAGAGGGGATCAGCTCCAAGGGAGGGATCAGGGCAGTTGGGAATGGCACAGGGCCTCCACCTCACTACGTGTCTCTCACAGATTACAGTTCATTGTACCGGACTAAAGCCTCGTAAGCTTCCCGATCTGTGTTCATAGCCCGGGATCAAGTGATCAAACCAGGATGTAACACAAAAATGTTATAACTCTCTCATTAGCCTGTAATTTCTGTGTGCTTTCAGTATGAACTAATCTAGATTATTTTAAATGTAATCCATATATAGTACAGGGATGATGTGTGTATAAAAAGGAAGCCACTGGGTTGCATTCATTGTACACATTCGTAATACATAGCCCTCTAATCACTTATTCAGGCAGATTCGAAGAACTCAGACTGATCTCAGTAACATGACTACAAACGCTCAAATGTAGGTCATAGTGTATGAGCAGCTGTTTTCCCCCCGCAATTGGCTGCGACTGTAATTTGACGATTTATGCTGAATTTGGAATGTGTCAGTTGCTATTTTTACAGTGCAGCAGACTCTTTTGATTGCAGCCGAGGCCCATTGTGCAGAGTTGACTTACAGCTATTGTGATTTTTCTGCTATGGTAGACAGTCTGGCTAAACGGATTGAGCTCCAGGGCACAATAGAGAAAAGCTGAGGGTGTCAGAAAACCCAACCGTTGTGTTTATCCTCCCCTCTCTCCGCGCGCAGTCGGCTCTGACCCGGAGTTTGCCCGTTACGTCGCCGGTGTCAGCCAGGCCATGCAGCAGAAACGGCAGGTGCAGCACATCCGTCGTCCCAGCAACACCCGCAGCAACTGGCCAATCCCTGATGAGCAACACAGGACCTGGTCCCACCCTGAGTACTACAGCGAAGGGTGAGTACCTGCACATGCGTCACCTTTTACCGCTGACCCACTGACACACAAACACTGCCTGAAAGTCCCTGATGGAGGAAGAGAAAATCCAGACCCTTGTGTGGCACGTCATTAAAAAGCATATTTAACATTTATATTGGGACATTTCAAGTGTAGAAGGTTCATTTGTGCCTTACAGGTAAGAATATGAAGTGCAATGATGCTGAACGTTCATTCAACAGCTTCATAACAATCAATGAGATGAATGATTCAAATGTCAGACATGCATTTAAAAACGTGGTTGCAGAAGAACATACAAAGCAAATAGGAGAGCATGCTGTGTCAAAATTAATACTTAAGCCTATGTCATATTATGTTTAATAAGTATTTTTAAATGTGACACTAATACTGCCAGCCTAAGCTCCACAGGCAGGGCCTCCTAAAGCAAATATGGTAGATACATGCTTCATAATACCATTCATGTCAACTTGAAGGGATAAATATTATATGGGGATTTGGTTATGGACCCCAATTTCTTCCTTCATTGTGAACATCGCTAAGTGTAGGGAGTATAATATACATGTCAAATACCACAAACAAAATGAATCACTTGTCACATTTCATTTTGTAATCACAGCTCTTAAAATGCCATGGCAGGACACAACTTCTTTTGGATCGTTTCTTTAGTTGATATTTGTTGTAAAACATGAACTCAGATGTGTCATTACTTAAGTGCACGTGTTTTAAGGCTGATCAAGAGAGCCCTAAGTGAATTGAAAATTGCAGTCATGGTGTTTTGATGGCTTCTGAAGTCCTGCAAAAGCCTCGACCCCGTGTCTCTGTTACGGGAACACTGCTGACGTCCTCTCCCTTTGTGTCCACAGGGAGGCGGTAAACAGCAGCTGGTCGGCCAATCAGGGGGACTCGGCCAGCTCCAGCGATGAGACGTCCTCAGCCAATGGAGACAGCCTGTTTTCCATGTTCTCCGGGCCGGACCTTGTAGCCGCGGTTAAGCAACGAAGGTAAACCACAACCTCTTCCACGAATGAGCTTTATTCATCGCCATTCCATGTATTGTGGTAATCAAGGAGCGAGTTAACAAATTCTCTCTTTGTAACTACTGTCGCACCAATTGAAGTAAAGAATGATTGCTTGGCTATCACTGAAATAATCTGGCTTCAATGCAGTTCTGTTGAGGTTAAATGTTTCTGTGTCCTCAGAAAACACAGCTGCGGCGAGCAGGAGGTGTGCACCCTGCCCTCACCACCACTCCATCACATAGGGGATGATAACCAGGTAAAGTAGCGGCACCGGAGCATTTTATCAGGGTGACCCCATATTTCAAATACCTGTGACCCCCAACGTGGTCACACATGACAACATGTCCTCAAAGCTAAGAACACAGTAAGACAGTCACTTCTGTATTCTGAAATTAACTGCTTGGTTCATTTGGCCAAGAGCGGGTAAACAAAACAAAATAAAAAACTGCCAAAATAAATGATATATAGGATCTATATTCTATAGAAATATGTCACTCTGACCATTTTCAGCACTCATACAGAACCAGTACTGTGTATTAATTATATCCAGGAAACAACAGTGTCAGGGATACTATGAATTCATCCTGCCGACTGCTGCAGGTTCTGCTTGTGAATACTGTTTATGTCAATCGTTTCAAATTTGCTGAGCACATTCATGACCCCTGAACCCTGTTGATTTTGGAGACCCCATGACCTTTCCTCCAGCACCACCATTCAGCCTCACTCAGGTCATTTGGGGGATGTACCCTGTTGTCGCCCGACGGCTGCACATCTGAAATTGATGTTGTAATCCAGCAGAATTCAGTCGTGTCACCAAGAAATCCAGATGGTCCCACAAGTCAGTGTGGAAAGCGACACTTGATTTATCCACCAAAAACAAACTTTACTAGCATTTTGGTTCCTGATGGATAATAAATTAAAATCTTGATCACAGTGCCAGCAGTGCTCCATATTTTGTAGCGTACTAAATTCCTGCTTATTCATGACCAATTAACAAAAGACCTTTGCTTTCAAATTCTAAACAATTTGTACATAAATTTGGAACAGTGTGAAAACACATTCGATGAAGTTGAAAAAAAATAAACATTGTACGTCACACTGGCTGGGACTCAGCAGACAAACTCTCGAATCCCTTCCAGCTGCAGGGCCGCTGCTCTGTAGCTGACCTCTGACCTCCCTGTGGAGGAAGCAAGTGATAAGAAGATTTTCCCACCGTTATTATCCGAGCATGACATCATCGTTTCTCATCATTATCACATTACTGTTCTCTCTCTTCATCCAAGAAGACAGAAAAGCTGCTTTTGAAAGCCAGTTTGAGCTGGACAGTATAACCTTATAATCGCATGTTGGCTGTATGCTCACCGTATCCCTCCTCCACCTCCTCCACCTCCTCCTCCTGCTCCACAGGACAGTAAAACTAAGACCTGGCCTCCCAAGGCGCCGTGGCAGCACTCCACCCACACCAACACCATGCCCAATCCCAGCTCTTCCTTGTACCAGATGAACATCCCGCCTTCGTCCCAGTGGAGCGACTCCATGCAGATGCTGCAGTCTCCGGTGTGGTCCACCGCCAGCGACTGCTCCCCCTCCGCCGGCATCTCCTCTGGCTTTCCCTTCACCCAGCAGCAGCAGCAGCAGCAGCAGCAACAGCAACAGCAGCAGCAGCACAAACCCATGACCAAGGGCTTCAAATCCTTCCCCCTCAAACACGAGCACAGGCCCTCCTACCTGCACCAGTACTGATCAGACCACGTGGAGTCTGATGGGTCCAGGTGGAGGACCTGTAGCTCTGTTTGACTGGCCACCGAGCTGCAGCCATTACAATCCACATCCATAGAATTGGAAGATTTCAGCTTCGGGGTACGTCCTCCGAGGCTAAATTAAAGTGTACACACTGGCTTGACATTTTGTATCTATATTTTTCCATGTCAGACATCCCCCATGTGGAAGACAAAAACAAAAAAAACAAACAAGCGACACATTTTGAACTTTTTTGAACTGCTATGTTTTAACTACAAGCGATGCATGTGTCACGCTGGCAGCAGGTAGTCTCGCGGTCATTTTTCTGTCTGTCGTCGCCTCAGACAAGAGCTGGAGACGCGCACGGCCGTCACCCACTTAGCTTCTGCAGCTGAGAGAGTGTGTTTGTGTGTGTGTGTGTGTGTGTGTGTGCGTGTGTAAAGGATGGGATGATAAGGGGGCAAGGGCTTGAAATGCTCTAGTTTTGCCCATAATAAATATACTGTGTCTACATAGCTGTAACTGCCAAATCTCACGCAAGATGACTCAGAATACAGCTACCATCTACTGTTTCATAGCTTGTAAATTACTGAAGTTGAAATATAAATATTTAGTTCTTTTTATTAAGAGGCTTTGAGCAGGCTCAGCATAAATATAGTAAGTCGTCGCAGAGGTGTAATTTGAGAGAAATACACTACTTTTTCAACAACTGACAGGAGTTAAGAATTATAGCAGTAACTATGTGCCATGTTGGTATTGATAGCACTTGCAGAATATTATTTTCCAACCAAAGCGTTGTTCAGAAGATGAATGGTGCTGAAGAGATGGGCGGTGGTCTGAGATTATTCTATTGATACAGAGTAAAGTTACACACCCTATTGGACGATCGCATTTAGGGAACATCTTCACAACCGGAAACGCATTCATTTCCTCTTCCCTAATTGGCGGTTTGCTTTAGATTGACACTAACTCCCGAAAAACCTAACTTTTGTTCCATTTAAAAATACAATATTTTTCTTGTACAAATATTGACAGTATTAATCTTATTTTTGTATTTTCTTACATGTTATACCATTACTGTATGTTAGTATACTTATAGGCATATTACATAAAACATTATTTTTTTCCCCCTCAGATGTGAAAAGCACACGTTTTTCTTTCCTACAGAGTGGAAATACACCATATATCTATAAAGATTACCAAATACGCCATGCTAAACACTAAAACATTATTGTATGTTGAGGGTATTTTCGAGCCCTTGTTTCTTCAGTTTCTATGGCGATGGGCTGTATTTAAAGGCCCAGAATGTTAACTTTTTGTGATGTTTGCGGATGCCAATGTTGCCTGTATTTATGAAATGACACCATGTTTTCTGAAAACTAACATACTTACCATGTTTACAGAGAATTGTTTGCTGTATATACATATAAATATATATCTTTTTATAGTTAATGTGCTTTGCACAATCAAGATATAGGGTTTGTTGCTTTTTGTCTGTGTTTATCTCCCAAACTGTTGCAGCCTTTTTTAAAGACATCATTAAAGACCTTGGACTGTAACTGTTAGCTTCTCAGCTGTGTCAAATGGTTTACTAGTGGCTTCTACAAAAAAGAAACAAAAGGAAAAAAAAAAGAAAAAAAAATGTTGCCCTGATAGAAGATATGAAGGGGGACTGCTTGGCTTATGTTGCTTATTGTTCTCTTGAGCTGGCAACTGAATCTTTCCAAGTGTACCAGCAATGCAAAAAATGAATAAAAATGACTAGCAATTCAAACTGATCCTGTCTTTCATTTATAGGTTTTGTATTAAGAGTCAGTTGTGCTCCAGAACAGAAAGCAAGGAGGGACAGTGGCACTGGCATCATGCCTAGTTCAAGTGCACGTGCCCCCTCGGATATTTACCATATCTCATGAAATCAGCCGAATTGTTTTTATGAGTGCAATTTCATCATACAGCTAATGGTATTATAATAATACTGATGTAATTCTTCCCAATGCCTTTACAGTTTTTAGCTTCTTCCGCCAATAAACTTATGTAACCAAATGTACTTGAAGGAAGCAGCAGAGAAGCAGGGCTATAGGGTGGAGAGTCTGTTACAGCTCAGCGGGTTTATGGCATGTGGAATAAATTAGAGGTTGAGTCTGTTTGATTTAGCCTGAGGTTGCCTAAACCTGCGACCTGACCTGAAGGGAGCGGCTCCAATTCTCCCCACAGGGCTGTCTGGGACGGTCTGTGATACTCTGGGCTTTGAACAAGACCTGGTTAGCATAAACAGCAAGAAGTGTCTGCTGGATAACAGTGATCTCATTTCCCACTCGCTATAATTACATTTTGTTTTTCATGTTCAGGTTTCCAGCTCTGCCTACTATATGTAAGGTGAGAGCTGGTTAGATGACAAGATGTGTATAACAGATGACGTTGTTCTTTTCACTTTGGAAGCAATCTGAAAATATGGGCAGTCATGATTCTCAGCTTCTGATCTAAATTTTTACATAATTAACATTCCTGGTTGCCGATATACCATGTGGTTTCTGAAAAGAATGAGCCATTTCAAAAACTGACAAAGAAGCCTGTGTCAATTACATAATACATTTTAATGTACCAAAAATACAATTATTCATCACTGAAAGTTGCGATTTTATGTTTCATTCACATTCTTTTAGGCACAAAGTTCAACTGTCAGTGAAATAAACCAGTACTGCGACTAATGATTATTGCAACTGTCTATCTTTCTATACATTTTGATCATGTCAAATAGTTACAAATGCCAACCAAAAGTGACCAGAGCTTAAAGTGATGTCTTACAAAGTCCAACCAGCAGACCAAAAACAGCCAAAGTACTTATTTTATAAAAATCTGAAACAGAAAAGCAAGCATGTGTGAAATTGTAACCAGCAAATGTTTTGCAGGTTTACTGGATAAATAACAAAAGTGAATTTCCCCGTTGTGGGATAAATAAAGTATAATCTAATCTAATCTAAATAATTGATAAAGCTGATTCATCTAATATTGATCAACTAATCATTTCAGCATTAAACTATACAAGTCAGTTTTGGATTGGCCCTCCAACAGAAAGAGAGACATCTAGAGATAGAGGGTAGCTGCCATCACCTTGTCCCTCCGCGGCCGTTACTGTCGTCACTGCTGGTGCAGCTGCAGAGGTGGACTGGGAAAAGAACAATTATGCATCTGTTAGGAATTAGCCAGTACTCCATGAAACGCTGCAGTGGATCTGTTGCACATTATTACAGATGCATCTGAAAATTAGGAGGAGTGACAACTTACATTTGCAGATGAGGGCACGATGTCGGGGCTGGCATCGGCTATGGTTGCCAGGTAAACAATGTTGCGGTGCAGAATCTGTTGGTATCTAATGGTAAATCAGACGTGTTAGAAATATAGACTGGGTCGTTTATCGAACAAAATGAGATGATAAGCATACTCCAATTTTATTAGGGACTTCTAGTATAAAATTACATATATTGCAAGTGGGGTTAGGACAGGGTTAGGATGAAGACAATGAAACCTATGGTCAATGAAACCTATGGCAAAAAACAAACAAACAAAAACGTTTTACAGCCCCTTTTGAAACAGTGGTTTACCAACACTAATTTTACAAAGCAATGACTCACTGTACACACTCCACTGCTCTTCCTTTCTGCATGTATTCAGTTATGCATCTTATTAGTTGGTCGTTTTCATCCAGCAACTGACGGAGAAAAATAGAAAAGACACAAAGCTAATTCGAACTTCGAGCTTTAGTTTTGGGCATTAGCTAAGCTCCACTGTGCAACACACAAACATGTTAAATACAGGTTATCACGAACACTAAATAAGGTTTATAAAAAGACGTGTAACACAAGTATGACTAAGGCAGGTATAAGCTGTAGCTGAATGACAACCGACAATAAACAAAAGACTGAATTGGTAACTCAACGTTAGTTGCTTGGTGGTTGGCTAACGCTAGCTATTTAGCTAACACTCACAACATACATTACTGAAAGAGAATGGACCACGAAATGCAAACTTAGGTTGTTTGCTAAATAGGCTTAACTGATTACCCACCCTTTGTACTGTTTCTTGGTTGATTTTTGCCTTTCCTCTTAGTCTTTTCGGCACAAACGCAACTGACATCTTGAGTTGCAACAGCTAGCTTCCCGCTTGGTTACCTGTTTGGAATTCTGGTTGCTATTGTTCTTCTTCTCGTTGTTTTTCCGGCGCTTGGCTTCCCCGTTGAGGCGCGTTACCGCCACCTGCGGAACTGGAGGTGCTATTGCAATGAGGAATTACACCTCAGCAGATACAGTTTCACTTGAGAAACTGAACCCAACAGCTTTCTCTAAAAGTGATGTCAGCGGGACTGTAATCCTTGAGTTCCATTTTCCTAAAGGTCATTTTCAGCCTGCACATTTCTAAACTCATATAGCCACGGCTCCGCGAGATTAGTCTACTCCATAATAGTAGGATGGCGAAAATGAAACACAACGCATCAGTGCAAAGTCTCCATCTCCCGGCAAAAACACACCACTTGCTTTATGGTGATGCGCAGGCCCAACACAGACATTGGTATGACACCTTTACTCTCTACCATTAGACAGGAGATAAATGTATTAGAAACTCCACGGCCAAGAACGTTCAATATTTTAAATGAGAATATCAAAATGAAAAGAAATAGATACCTTCATTTTCCTTTGGACATCAATGGCAACGATGATGATTTCCAAACAACCAAGGACATATTATCCAGAGCTGACTAATATGCTAGACGATATTGAACCAAATGAGTTGTGACACTGTCACCACAGGACATATATTCAAGTTGACTTGTAAAGATTTTGAATTTTTGAATTTGAGAATCTAAGAGCTTAACTAATACATTAAGCTATGTCAATCACATTCTTTATACTACATAGCTTCTTGAAATCAACAAAAATACACAAGCTAAAGTTCCTCAAAGAACTTATAAAAAATAAATATAAGCAAATAAGTTATGCTGATCTTGTGAACCTTGTAGCAATAACTTTTCACTTATACATAATGAAAATGACATGGTACAGGCCTGTACAAAAAATGTTTTGTTCAAAAGGTATATATAGCCTAAACCTATTTATTTTGTACACATTTGTTTTGTTCACAAGTTATATACAGGCCTACTAATTTTGTAGCCTACACACTTTACGTTCACTTGGCTGCATTGCACTGTCAGTGTTGTTTGTGCATTTATATATATATATATTTTTTAAATCAATACTTGATTCAAACAAAATAAAAAAAGAAAGATTTGACCTGGTTACATTCCGTTTTATTTCCCTCTGCCCTGTGTGAGCTGGTGTGGAGCCTGGATTTATTTCACTTTAACTCTTGTAAACACAACTTGCAAGTGAATCAAAGTTGGAAATATGGGCCATGTTACACAAGTTTTTTGTGTGCGCATGTTTCATCTGTACGGACTGCATGGTGTGCGTTTGGCGTTTTGGCTTTTATATGAAGAGAAGTATCCAGAAGAGAGAATGTAATAGAAGTGGACCAACATGAAATTGGCGTATGTGTGGAACACGATTCGTTTTTCCGATAAAAAGTGGAACGACTCCTTTTAATGGGGTTACCTGTTTCTAAACCTGCAAACCCAAAACTACTGGGAAAAGGCTCACTGCTGCCATCCCCAGTATAGAGCAGTACCAATCAATTTGTGTTCTTCAATGATCAAGTGAGTACAACTTTGCACACACATCTAATAAAACACATTTCAAACAAAATTTGACACTAACAAGGATAACAATATGGCAAAAAATGTTGATACAGTTGATATTTAAAAACAGAGTGCATCTTCTCTCATACTTCTAGTTGATGCAAAGAAAACGGGAAAGGCAATGTGATTTAATCAAAAACCTCGTGTTATGTTATTGTGTAATGTGCAAAATGAATAGACACAGGCAAACTGGAAAAACAAACAAAGGAGACGTGGTTATTGTACAACTCTTTATCTTTGTCTTGAGTAAAAACCCCATTCCTCTGAGGGTAACCCACTGAGAGTACATCATGCTGTACATATTCTCAAGAAAACAATACCTGGTTCACAATTCCAGTGATTGGAAGGAGTAACAAACATATGAAAACTTGTCAGTCTTGAATAATTCAGTAATACGCTTTGTGTGGAATCTCAAATTCGCTCAGTTGCTTCCAATGGTTATTGCAAAAGCTGAAGTCCTGCCCTCTAACCGGGGTACAAAGTGATGGTTCCTGTGGCTGTCATGCAGTGTTCAGCAATCTGTACAATATTCCATAAAACAGCACATTTTCAGCTGGGCCGCTTTGCTCTAAGCTACCACAGCAACTTAAAGGATCTAGAATAGTTTCATCTTGTAGTAGTGCTATCAATAAATTTGTCAAAAGGTATAACTTTTAAGTTAAAGGGAGAGCTGTAAAAAATATACCACTCTGAAGGCACTCCCTAAAGTACTGACAAAATATTAGAGCCAAAAAGAGCAAAAACCAACCAAAAAAAAAAAAAAAAAATCTTAATGCCCTCCCCCCTGACTCACATAGACACTTCAAATCCAGTTGTTATCCCTTTGCTCGCTTACATCTATTAAAAAGAAACTCATTCCAGAGAATAATGCAAAAAGAAGGGCATGCAGGTCAAGCTTGTGTTGACTGAGTCTACCAAAAAATGCTGCCATCATCTGTAGATTAACATATTCTTTATCAAGAGACAATATTCAGTCAGTTTACAATATTTCCAGCCAACCAACCTTAAAAATACCACAATACTACACTGTAACTGTATAATGGAAAACACCTGATTGTAGTAACAAATGAAAAACGTAGAAATAGCACATTTTAAGACACTTCAGGGGGAGGGGGCAGTAAGAAAAAGAAAAAAAAAGTCAGGCTTGCAACTAGCAGACAACTCATTATATATTTTTAGCCCACAAAGAAGGTGGATTTAGGAGGTACGAAAAATGTGGAGACATATGTACTTCAAGCCCGGCAAATGATTTCAGGCCGGCCAAACGCTCGCACATTCTTATTGGCAAAATACTGACCGCTACATGACAAGATCTCATTATTTATCCAAAATTTAGCCCGTTATTTATCCCATGTCATCCCGAATGAATGTTTCGAACACATCGTTTCAACGCTTTCCTTGACATCCGAAAAGACTCGTCTCACAAGAACTTTACACAGACCTAGTTCTATCACTTCATGTTTCTCGTGTGGAGAAACACGTCATGGGAATGCTCTTCATGCAGCCATGACTGCAGAGAAAAAACATGACACCCACGCAACAGATGAAGTCAGAACGACTACGTTTAACAAATAGTACACTAAAGCTAATATGTAAACCCCCCGCCTATGGATCGAATGACACTCTCTCCCAGTGATGCCTGCATTAGCTTTTCATTGTTATGAAAAAATAGGCCTGCAGAGAAGGAAACATAAAGCATCAACTGAGGTCACTAGGGGCAAAAATATCATCTCCGAATGATTCTTAGTACTGAAAACACATTTCCAAAAACAAGACCTGTGTTTCCAGTGGCCATTATTTGCTTGGGGGCACAAAACAGGAGATGATTTAGATATACATTCATCCATTACAATATTCATTTCAGATTACGTTCCACAAAAAAAAAAAAGACAAAAAATAACAGCAATGAATGTCAACGTCATGTTTGTTAAAATGGCTTAACTTTGAACTCACTACTTCATTGAGAGAAATGGACCTCAACATCAAAGAACAACATCAGTTCAATGAACCCCCAAAACCCCGAAGAGACAACTTTTTTTTTTCCCCCTACAAACAGTCGAGTCAAAATACCAAACAGCTGGAGACATGAGGAGAGTAGGAAAAAAAAATGGCGCAACAGGAAATGCAGAGAATTTTGGTGCCAAGATACATCACTGAATATATCAAAAAAAATAATAAAGCTATCGATCACATGGGTTGCGATCAGAGTACTCACAGTATCAGTGGGCTTTCTGCATACAGCTTTTACATGTAACATTATCAAATAACTTCCGTAAGAAAGGAACTTGAATAGATGCAAAAATACTGAATTATTCCACCAAAGTAAGGTATTTACACATGTTCTTGTCCTTCTGATGACTGTGTATCAAAGAAAACTCAGCTTTTGGGAAAAAATCAAAATCAAAAACCAAAAAAAACTATGTGATGTTTTTCAAAGTGAAGAGAAGAGACGGGTGAAGAAGCCGCACTCACACTTGCTGATGTCAAGCAGTCGGCCCTACTGCTGGTGACTAAGTTTGATTATGTCTTCATTCTTTCTGTCAAATGCTGAGACCAAAGAAAAAGTTGTTGAGGGGAGGGGGGGGACATTTCATGATGAAGGGCTACAATTCTTCGTGGATCCGTCGCCGCTGTACTACGCAGCCACCTTGTTGTCCTTCTGGAAGAAAGCAAAGCAAGTTTAGAGCGTCTCCTCCATCTGCAAGTCCAGCTAATTTGGTTTTACAAGGACGTGCACATTCACAACCACAGGCTGCATCCAAATCTTTGATTGGCACAGACACCTACACACATGTACACACACATATATACACACACACAGTATACAGTGGGGTCCAAAAGGCTGCTTCCATTATCAAGAGCAGGTTTTGTATATTGACATCTTGTACATTTTTACTCATTTAAACTCACTCAGCAATACTTTTAATATAGATAAATAGATCTTTGATATCTCTGATATTGGAACTGAATATCTGAATATCATTTGTCTCGCTGATGGAAAAACCTGCAGCTGCACATGAAAGCTTGACATGAAAGGATTTGATCCATTTTAAATAGTAATAGTGGCAGTTAGTGCTTATGGGAAACATGAGACCAAAGTGCTTGTATGAAAGCACGTTTGATAAGTCATTTCACAAAAAAATTGACGCAAAAGACTTAGTTAAAATGTACTCAGACTTTTGGACCCTGCTTAAAATTAAGTTTCTGACCGACGATGTAAAAGTAAATGAAGCTGAATGATTTACCCTGTATTCAAAGTCAGAGAACTCCCGGCCTCCTCTGCCACCCCTGAATCCACCTCTGAAACCAGGCGGGGCACCCCGGGGTGGCCCGAAGGATCCTCGGCTTGACGGACGGCCCCGGCCGCCGCGGGGGCCCATGCCGCCTCGGCCGCGGAAGCCTCCTCTTCCTCGGTTTTGCCTCAGGGGGATGCCGAAGGTCTCAGCGTTCATCCGCCTCTCCTCTGCCCAGGTCGTCCTTCGTTCCCTGGCAAAGACAACGAACGATCAGGATCCGTTTTTATGTAACCAGCAAACCTCACTGAAGATTAAACATGAGAAGGGTGCAACTTACTTTAAAAATCCTCTCTCTCCCGCTTTCCTTTAAGACAAAAAAAAAAAAAAGATCTTAGGATAAAACGTAAAAGTTGTACAAAATAAATTCAATAGGCTTTTATCAACTGTACAAGATACTAAGCAATACAAATCCAGCTGCATTGTCCTACTAACAGCCGACAGTCTGGATTGTCGGCTGTCGGGTGAGCAGACGTACCTTGAGTCATCACAGGACAAGTTGTCAAAGAAGGATTTGGACTTGTCATAGTAACACGAGGCGATCACTGCCTCTTCCTCCTCAGCGCTCCCTTCATTAGCCTGATGCTCTGAGTCGGCGTTCTCCTCTCCGTTCAGAGCCTTCTCAGACTTGTCATCTGTTCAGATCAGAGGAGAGACCGTCAAATATTTAACACAAAACTGAACGTTTTTAATGCACCCACTCAATTGACACTGTCACCATTTGGTGGTGATGGTTCAAAGACGATCTCTAAATCTTGACTAAAGCTGACTTTAGGCTGCAACAACAGCAATCTTACAAGCTCACTCCATGTCACACCGAACAAGACGAGTCTCCTAAAATCTTGACCACAGTACGTGTCAGACTGTCCAACTGATCTGCCTGGCCAGTCGTGATGATAGGGCTCACAAAAACGTGGGTCAGCAGACATACAAGCTATTTAAGGGCGAATGTACGGCTCCCTGGACATTATCCCTTTGTGTTGTGTGTGTATTCACCCTGTCAGTATGGACACATCTACATACACATTAACACACACATGAACACTCTATTCAGAAATACCAGGCATCGAAATTTATTCAATGGCCATTCAGAAGGGAGTGTTAAACCAAGCGGTGTAATCAGAGGTGTGTATTTCTCCTTTGAAGACTGATTCAATATGCATCTCAAAGAGGCATCAACAATTTGATGCACCTGAGGCACATTTTAAAACCAACGATTCACTATGATTCATCCTTGTCTGAATGCACTATAATGTGGTGCAATATAATGCAATGCAATTAAATATACTGCAAATAATTCCATTTCACTTCTAGTTTTTGCCTCTGGTTGCACCAAGAATAACACCGGGCTAATTTTAGTTTTTCCATATCGTCATTTTTTGCCCATGAAGTTTAAATCTAGTTTAACTGCCAGTCAGAAGCTACTAATGTCTGTTTTACTGACAGCCTGCCTGACTTTCCAGAGGCCATAAGCTCCCATTGTTCTCAAAAAGAAATTAAAAACTGCTCACAGAGACATACTAACTTTACTAATGTAATACATCACACTAAACAAAAAATGCAGTTCACCCTAAAACTGAAGATGACATTATCAGAGTTTAATGGGGACAGTTTTCGTTTTTTTTTTTCAGTTACTTCTGGTGAGAGTGAAGAAGCAAAACCTCAAAATAATCCTTTCAAAAAAGCCACAGTTAAATATTCAAAATAATGTGTTGCTGCTATGGTTACACAAACAATCTCTTCAATCTTAATTTTTTTTTTGTTTTTGTCACCAGCTGCAGGTGAAAAGGGGCTAACAGGGACGTTCTGCTATGTTCTTAGAATTGGTCATGAGATTATCTGAGCCGGCTATATGTTGACTGTACGTGTTTGTTTTTCCCCCATCGGTCAACACAAGGAGTGAATGACATTAAATGCTAAAATGACAAAAAAAGATATGCCTGCTACTTTGCCAGATAAACAGTTTGAACTGATGCAGCTCTATCATTGAGCCTGATGAAAAATAGCTAGTGCTGCTAATGAATTGGTAATTGAAGTGCTAATGAATAAATGGTGTTTATTTAGCTAGTGACTGGCCTACAGACCTCACCATTTAAGAGAAAGTGTGAATTTTGAGCAACTGGGAGTGCTGAATGAAAACAGTTCATTCATTATCTCTAAGTGTTGACCTGCTCTCTTTGGGGACTCAAACAGTTTCGGTAACGGTACCTTTCAATTTGAGCTTGCTCTGGAGCTCTTTGTCAATCTCGTCTTTGTTGAACTGGGCGTTGGCGCTCTCAAAGTCAAAGTCCTCTTCAAACTTCATGGGGCCGTCCCGACGCACGTTGAATCGTCCTCTGCCGCGGTTTCCTCCTCCACGGCCGCGGCGGGCAGACGGAGCACCGGCTGAGGGAGAGACAGGGGAGAACTCAGTTCCACAGCTCCAACAAAACCATGACAGGTAACATGTAGACAGGTTGATGAAGGAAAGGAAATGACATGCTAAGAAGACAGGACCAGTGAACATTAAGACCAAGAAAATCTCAGAGGGAAAACCAAACTAATAAAAAGATGAAAAATTTTGTTCCGGTAGACGACATTTCCCATATAAAAAAATGAGACACCTATCCAGGCAAAATGATTGCTCTCACAAAAGTACATCTCAGTACAGAGTATGACTAACGCCATGATGGGACTGCGGTTTTTGGAGAAACAATTCAGAGTCACGGACTTTTGGCTAGAAATCTTTCTCCATCACACAAGATTGAAATGAAATCATATATGAAAAAATATGCGCTTTAATGACTGGAATTGCCCAAAGCCCTTTTTAAATTTCGCAATACCAAAAAGGTAGATTTAAATTTCATGTGGTGTGAACTACATACCGGCGTGACGCCTGTTAGGATCCCGGTTTTCAACAGCGCCTTGCTCATTATCTGGTTGAGGCACTTTCTGCACCTCGGGGGCTAAACAGCACAAGACACAGAATTTAAGTGAGAACAACAGCCTGTATGCTGCCGCAACACAGTAAGAAGGCAGCTGAGGTCAAACAGGAAGTGCTTGATCAAATAAGATACACCTAGCACTGCAAACAACATTACACCAGTGCTTACATGTATCAATAAATAAGCTACTTGATAAAAATGCTTAAAGCCAACTGTAGACTGATACAGGGCATGGACAAAATACACCACATGGAAAAAGGGCCTTTCATTATGAATCATTATTACAAACATAAGACGGATGACATTAAGTTAAATGTCAATTACAAGGTTGTGTCAGCTTGAAAGAGGCCTGACAATCATTTTTGTGTGCAAGTTTCCAAAGCAACATGGGGCAACTGATAAAGGTTACATAGTTTGTATCTGTGGTCACAAAAAACTAATATCATACATGGGCATGGGAACGGTCTGGAAAATTATAACATCACAAACACAAAGTGTGTGGATAAAAAACAGCAGTTGTCAGTAGTTGAACCTCAGTGAAAGGGAACATTCATGATAGTTTCTTGACATCACTATATTGCAGCCTCAAGTTGCCATGTTTGATCCCAGAACTGAATTAACAATTTTGTGACTCCAAGGCAAACGGCCGCCCCGCTTTGTATGGGATACTTGATCCTCATGTCTTTAAAGTGTTTTTTTGCAACTTTTTTCAGTTGTTTTCAATGGTCCGGTGACACGAGGCGTAGGTCTCTTGCAAACTATATGACTTGCATTGCGGATGTTGTGCATTTTTGGACCCTAACTTGAACCCAAATATCTAGACTTCAGTTGTGTCCCACAATATACCAGCAGTCCCTAAAACGATGTGTTTTCCAAGTGAGTACACGTCAAATTAAACTCCATCCTCAGTACAGAATGAGGAACTCATCCTCCTCTTTAAGTACAAGCAGAATAATTGTAGATTTTATATTGTCAATTTGTATTTTCAGCGTTATCCCTGTTAGCTAGACTGATTACAACTTGTTTTCCAACTCTGTTACATAGTTCCTCATGCTGCAGCTGTGTGCCACGAGCAAAACTCACAGCTGCACCTTGCATCTGAGCAGAAGAAAAACACATCCGAGGTGACCGCACCCTTACCCTTTCTCTGCTCCAGGAGGTCTGGAGGTTTCTGGCTTCCAGTGGTGCTGCTGGTGGGTCTGGAGGCTGCCGCTGCAGTTGTTGCTGCCTGGCTCCTCTGTCCTACCGGTGCAGCAGTTGAGGCAGCCGATGAAGAGGGCTGCACCGCCTGCTCCGAGGTGGAACTCTTCGTAAGAGCGTCCACTCGGGGACTGGTGCGTCCTGGAAGGCACAGCAAAACGGATTATGGATATGGATTTTTGACAGATAAAGCCAATATTTCAGTTCAATGGCACATTCAAATTTCCAAGCCTCAGCAAAAACAGTTAATCTTGGGAATACATTATATGATTAACCTGTCTCCCAACTCAAACTAAATGAGGTTCAGGTGTGCAGCAGGCTCATCAGGTAGGGGGCATGCAGCTGTGCTCTTTTCAAACCAGCAGGTAGCAGGTGTTACTCTTGATTTGTCTTGGAAACTAACATCTTGCATGTTATTTCCTGTTTGAAAACTGTTCAGCTGCTCAAGACGGGCTTTAAAATGGTGCCAGTACCCTGGGGTTCAGCCCCTCCCTATTTACCACATTAGTTTGAAAAATACAACGCAATGAGTGTTAAGGAACAATGATGAAGATGGAGGGGGAGGGGCGGATAATTAATCAGTTTAATTACATAGAGATGATCTAAGACCTTCACCTACTTTTTGATTTTTAACCCCAGAAAAAAGACAATTGTCACTTTGGCACCTAAAACATAAGCAGTTTAACATGTATGCACTTATGTGAAGGTGATGCCTCAAATTATAGTCTGAATTATCACCTAAAAGTGTTTGTATTTCAGATAGCTTTAAACAATCATAGTGATGTTATAAGATGTTCTTCCTCAACATGTTATTTTACTATTCACCTATGCCAGTTGTGGTTTTAGGTCATCTATATGACCTAAATTATTTTGATACAGATATATAACGGTTGACAAATTCAAAATAACATTAAATGATCAAAGCTATGTTCATTGCACTGAACTGCATAGGAATATAAAGTAAAAATAATTTACAAATAATCCTTAATTTGTTTTAAATCTAATTTTAATTCACTAGTATTTGCTTTGATCATTGATTTAGACAGCACATTTGTGTATCACGATTATTCAGTATCAAGACTTCATCTGACAGTATGGAGGGAAGATATCTACGGTATTAAAATCTGCACAGCCCTACAGGCAAGGCCCTGCTGGTTTCCATTCCAGCTGTCTAATTGGGGACTATTTCACAGCTAGAATGTCAGAAAAGTGCAATTAACAACGTGGTAATTAAGATTGCCAGCAGTACTCTGGGTCCTGGGGAGCAGAATTGAAAGCCACTCTATAAGACAGCGTGTATTAGGTTACACACACACACACAACACATTTACAGCACTATCAATGCCCAGGTCACAGACATATTGTCAGGGCACTTTGATTTTGGCTCTTGCGCTCCCTGCTGGTTGCCTGTGATATTAGTAATACAGGACTCAAGCTTATTCTCCTGTTGCACTAAATGCAATTTGCTCTGGATAAGAGTGTCAAGCTGAATGTCTAAAATGTAATGAAGAGCCTGGCTGCATGGGCACTGCATGCATGCTATCTTCTGAGTTATGACACATCTGGGTTGCTCACACTGAATGAAAAAAAAAACTCTTCACTGGGAATTATCGGTGGCCAATCCTGTAAGGAGCTTCTTCTTCTAACATTTAAGGCATTTAGATGATACTGTAGAGTGACAATGAATGAGGACAGTAGGAATAGCATGCATGACCTTCCAATTAAAGCAAGGATGGGAACCATGTGCCACAGAGGGCCAAGAGTCTGCAGGTTTTCCTTCCAACCAAAACTTACAAGAGGTGATTTCACTGATCAGCTAACCATGAGTTAAATGATGGCGTCTCTAACCACTAATGTTATGCTGTTCTGCCATCCAAAATCTAGTGAGCATTTCTCACAGGATGCTCATTGTTTGCCTGCTAGATTTCTGAGCTCACACCTCAAGTTAACTGATTGAAAACACAGAAAATAAACGCTTATCTGAGTTAACAAGTACTACTTACCTCCTCCAACAACTCCAAACTGCTGACCTACTAGGGGTGCTGAGCCAAACTGGCTGTATGGTGGAACGGGGGCCCTGCTGAAGGGTGCGTACGACTCCACAGACTGGAATGATGCAGCTGCACCACCACTGCTGGATCCAATAGAGGACTACAAAGATAATTCCCCATAGAGGCAATTAAAAAACCATGACAACACTGCCTATCACAAATACAGGTGATACACAATGCATTTTAATCTGTAATGCTACAAGGCTATATGCAAGGTCGCTGCTCAATTAATAATGTGAACTGATGAACAGTTGCAAACTTTGAAGAATAACTAGAACCTCTATCCTTTTGAATTTCTGACAGACAAGTTCGTGAGTTTGATCTAACATCATCCCTTAACTGTAATGAGTGCCCATGTGACAGCTTGGCCCAGCGGTTGGTGGAAAGAGGGCTAATTAGGCTATGTTGAGGGGCTCAAGTGATCCATCATTATCCAAGATTTCAATGACATTTTCTCCCTGTTGTCAAAATCATAAAACTAGCCATCATATAGTCTTTTAACGACTTATGGAAAATCTACAATAATATTGTAAAAATGAATTAAATAGAGCCATAAACAGCCTATAGCAAGGAGTTTTCCAGTAGGCTGAAACTGTATATAAGTGACATCTTACTTGAACAATGGCAGGGTCCTGAGGCAGGGTGCTAGTGGCTTTGGGTGGCTCACAAACCGTCAGGTCCTTTATATCACTCCCTCGGAAGATAATGTACTCAAATACCTCATCCCGAGGTGGAATGGGTCTGTCAGTGGGTCGATCCTCAGTGCCGAAAGAACGAACTATTGGGAGAGAGTTCAAGTCATTACATGTTCAAATCATGTTCACTCGGCATATAACTAGCTATGAACAAACAATAAAATTCAATGCTCAACATAAAGTGCCATAGGCAAAAATATAAATATTCCAGCTACCAGGAAACTGGTTTGTATTCATGAGCACTACTTTAGTAGCAGCACCGAGCGGTGAATACGCTCAAGCAGGACGTAAACAAAGAACGCAAATGTGTGGGCGAGCACTTAATTGGTTAAGCTAGCTAACGCAGCTAACTAGCCTGAAACTCATTTCGGTTCCCCGTGGTAGAATATTTCGTTGAATATACGACACAAGTGCATATGCCTTTTCATTATCTTACCTTTAGCGAGAGCAACAGTCGAGTTTTCGGTATCAATTGTGTACAAAATTCCTTCATAGCGAATCTCGGCCTTCGAGATTAGGCTAATTTTGCTGCCGATATAAGGCGTCCCTCCTCCGCTCATATTTACCCCCTTTTAAATACCTTAAATACTTCAACTGGGTGTATTTTCTTTTAAAAGACAGAATATCTGCAGACGAACAATTCAAGTCGTTTTCACGGCTGTAATCGTAAGGCTACTTTCAACAAACTAGTTAAACCCTTTCGCCGAACAATTCGCTACCACGACATGGCCGTTTTCATTTTCCTTCA
>OMLF01021080.1:0-15745 GCA_900302615.1 Holocentrus rufus | reverse complement strand
TTCCTTCACCCGCCGCTGAGGATTCTGGGTGTATGGCTGTGGCTTATTTGTCTAAAGCTTCCTCCTCCCCCTTTGCCTTATTTTTGTTTGCGTGGACTTGAAATAACATGTAATTTTACAAAACATATATAGCTTAGTAATATATATGAATTCACAGCCCATTAAATTCACATTTACAATTATTTGTTGAAGCAAGAATCAGTCGATTAACAACAGGACACTTTAAAAGACTTTTGAGATTTAGCCATCCATTATATCGCGATATTACACGGGATCGTGCCCTCCACCCTGCCCCCACTCTGGACGTATTAAACTTGACCCCCCACCCCCAAAGAACCAATTTTCAGATGCACAAAAATATATAAAAAAATAATCATGCATTATTTGTGTTGAACAGATAAAACGACATAGCTCTGAATATTATGAACACTTCTCTGAGGCTCACGAAAAATACACACATGCCATATTTGATTTGGTTACGTTACTACACGCTACTTAGGTTGTTACTAAAGGGCATTCTTAGCATCCATCACAAGAGATTTGAAGAAAAAACACAAGAAACATGCAGCTAGTATTTTTTTTCTTTTTTTACTCTTTTAATGACGTCAGATTCATTCCCACAATGCCTAGTAACACGCAGGCGCACTGTAAAAAAATATAAGACAGCAATCTGTGATCAGAGATGGCGGGCGCCTCCGACCCCCTGGAAGATATGCTCTTTTCAGAGGTGGATGAAAAAGCTGTGAGCGATCTGGTGGGCTCCTTGGAGTCACAGCTTGCTGGCCAAAGCAACCCAGCAGGTAAAACAGATGAAAGCAGAGGTGCTAGCTCCGTGACCACCGCTAATCATCACTTAGGAAAAACGCTACCAGCTCCAGTGGGTACCACAACACTAGAACAACAACAACAAGGACGGCGTAATAAAGCTGAGATGCGCCAGGAGACCAACTCCAAAGAAATCAGCTCAGATAAAACTGTCACATCTCCTTCTCTGGGCTGCGCTCCGTCCTTTGCCGAAGCTTCCAGCACTTCAGTTGCCGGTGTGAACGCCAATACCAGCGGTTTGCAATCACATGGAGCATCCATCACAACATTGGCTGCATCTGGTGTGTCAACTTTGGCATCTCCGCCTGCCAGCATCAGCACCACCGCCGTCCGGGGGTCTAAGGTTACCCCGGGCTCAGGTGAGGCGTCGACGGAAGTCAATCCGCCGAGAAAGCGCCTAACCACGCCGCGACGGAGCGCTTCAGCTCGGATAAAGAGTTTGAACGGCGGGTCTGTAACGACGAGGAGGAATAGCAACGCGGCGGTGACCGATAACGTTAGCTCCGCGGATAGCGGCACAACTATACCAAACTCTACTCGAGCGGTCACATCCTCTATTAACACCACGACTTTCACCTTATCCAACGCCAGTATATCTGCAGGTCAGTCGGCTATTGCTCTCGACCGGGGGACTCCTACCATCGCCTTGCACAGACTCCCAAATCATATCGTAGCGAGCATAGCCCAGAACGGAAACGGGACCACGGTGTCGGCCTTGGTCCAGCAGGGCGCCCGGATAGGACCCATCACCTCTGCAGCTTCACAAGTGAACCACAGCAAAACGGTCACAAACACTGGGGCTTCCAAAGCGGACGATTCTCACTCCAAAATTGTAATGTCAAGCCAGTCTGGTAATGTTAATTCTGTCATAAATACTGTTTCCTCTTCTGTTGTCCTACCAACAACAACAACCACCACCACAACAACAACAGCAGCAGCAGTAACAGCAGCAACAGCCCAGCCTCTGAGCTCTGCCACCACAGCTGTTGCCACTTGTGTCACAGGGGCGCCAACGACTTCTGTAACTCCTCAAACGACATCCGTGACTACAGCTGCTGGCATGGTCAGGCCCGCTGCCCCCTCTCCGACACCTGCTGTGGCCACCTCCGCGCAGTCCCAGCCCCGTCCCGGACTCTCAGCACCTCAAAGGATTGTAGCCCCTCAGTTGATTGTCAGGCCACCTCAGCAGCAGACGACCATTCAGTTGCCGCCCGGGTTTACCATCCCACAGGGTAAGGTTTGCAGAAGAGGACGGAGAGCGGAGAGGCAGCGGTGTTCTGGAGGGAGGTGGTTTATAGGATGACACCTGTGTGTGTGGAAAAAAAAACTACTCTGAAACTCATGGGGTTGGTTGTCAGCTGGATACAGTGGTGATTGATGTGGGTGCTGTCAGGAGGAGGAAGTTGTGTGTGTGTGTGTGTGTGTGTGTGTGAGTGACGCCATGTTGTTCTTGCACCATTTGTGTTGGGAAATCCTGCAAGTAGTCCTATATGTATGTTGCACTTGGCCATTAAAGGGTTGATGAACGTTGCAGAGATACTACATGCCATTCAGTTGGTGCATTTATTCACATTGGCAGTACAGTAAGTGGAATGGCATGGATGCCCCCAGTGGGTATCACACTTTTACCCCTGGCAGTTTTAAAGCCTGCTATCTGAACCATATATTATATTCAATCCCGAACTCTGGTAGCCTTGGTGCCATGCCTCACCCATTCAGCTTCATAGCACCACAAGATGACATGCAGCCACACATCTATAATAGGTAAGACTATGATGAAACTTTGATGATCTCTAGGGGAAAGTGGGTGTCATTTATAGGAACATTTAGGCATTTAGCTGATGCTCTTAACCACAGTGACCCACAGTAATGAATAAGTATGTAGCAGTTCAAGACAGTACACATACCACCCTGCAGCCCCTCTGTCTCAAGGTAAATCATTTCCTAAGTTGACTGTCAGGGGATGGGATGCGTGAACATCCCTACAATTTCCCTTCCTAAATGAAATCACATACAGGCACATACACACCATACAGCCGCTAAAGTATTCAAATATTCTTCATCTAACAAAGTGCGACAAATACAGGCAAATCTTTGGATGTTTTCCATGCGCAGTAGAATTTAGCAAATGCCAGCCACTTTCATGCTGTGCCAGCCCTTATTGTGGGTATGTGTAGTGTGGATTAATGGTCTGCCACCCTAACTATGAAACAACTTTGCATATGCGAATGGAACTGAACCTTCAAACACTTGTGTTTCACAGTAGCATTTCCCAGAGTAATCAGTATCACATTATTCACAAAGTGCAATAAAAAGTATGGGAATTTGTCTCTGTATTTGTGCAGAGACGTATTGGCAACTTGTTTTACAGTTCACGCAGACACATCATACAGGGACAGCAGGAATTTTCTGCATGGTGCACAAATATAGTGCATCTTTGCCAAATTCAAGAAGAGATACAGATGAAACTCAAGTCCTGTAAGGCATGCAAAGCCGCCCCAGATCTTCCATAAAAACGGTAGCATGGTGGGATTATATCTCAAATAGTGCTGCATGCTTAAAATACATTGACTTTTCCTTTTGCTGAAATCAAACAAACAAAAAAAGTGCAGCTCAAGGAATAGCAACTTATCTAATGGAGACCTGTTGCCCTCAGCACTGCAATAACCAGCGAAGCATCTGCAGTCCGCATCAGTAGTGTTTTCTTATTGTTCTTCGATTACTGCAAGTAAAAATATGGTGAGGCACAGGCAACATTTTGGGCATCAAGAGCTGACTCAGCATAGTTGCTTTAATCACAGTAGAGTATCAGAAGCCATCCCGGGCAGATTTTTGACCCTGTAGCTCACTTTGTACCCCCATGCTTGGAGCAGTGTTCATCTATTGTGTCAAAGTACATCACTGTCCCAATTTGCTCATGATTAGTTTCCATTTAAAACAATTATCGGTGCACAAATGAACTACTGGAAGCACATTTTTTTCTACTCTTTATCACTATGGGAAAATTACCATCCACATGCTTACTGCAATTTGTCTCTGGCTGGTAAATTCGGTTATCCTAACAGCCACTTTGGCCGGTAGCCAATCATGACTTGAAGGTCCTGTTCTGTCCTATAGTGAAAGTGCATTTTGGAGATGTAACAGCGACTGTGCCGGTGGTCAGAGAGGTTGGTGTCCTGCCCTGCCGTTTGTCTTGAGCGCAGCTCTGAGTCATCTCACCTCAGGAGGGAAGGCTCAGGCTGGTGGTTAAGAGAATTATCATGATACACTTGTTAACCTTTTATGGACCTCATTATGTCTTTGCGCTGTATGGATATGTTGCAAAGATAAACAAATGAGTAATAAAACATTTTATGTCATCTTGACATTGGCTATTTTACAAGCATGGCGCTGTGATAACTGCAGTTCTTGCCTCTCAGTAGGAGCAAATAGACTTTCATGCCTTACAGTCATTGTAATTTGTAAGATAAGATACTGTGAGATAAGGGTATCAGCTAAATGCCTTAAGTGTAGTGCCATTTGTGCCTGATTTCCGTCAATAGTGTCATGGAATGTTAATTTACCAATCAAATCCTGTAGTGACCACCAGTGTAGAAAATAGGCACAAATCAGTGCCATATTCAAAGTGCCATGATAGCGAGGGTTTCTACGTTCCCATAGGTGTCTGTTCACCCTTTGTTCAGGCCACCAAATGCAGCATTTCCAGTGCATTGAACCTACCACAGGGAACAATTTCTATCTGGCTCCATTCATTGCAGTAATCAAATGAAGGAAAACTTGATAGATGGCACGTTGCACAATCTATGCCCTCACTTTCTCTTTCTTTCCTGAGTTTCTGAAGTTGCGTTGAAGTGGTTTTGCCATACAGGAAACTGGTGGGGATGAGCTGGAGGTTTTTTTTTTCGAATGGCATCGTTTTGCATTGAAACTCCTGATTTAACAGTTATTGTGGCTGGTGAACTTTGCAAACCACTACCACTGTGCTCGCTCTGAATGCACAGGAAAGATTTTTTTCTTTGACCTGCCGGTTTACCATATTTACCACTGTTTAATTTTGGGTGCATTTGGCTGGTGGCTGGTTGTAATTCCCCACTGTGGCTCTGGTACTGTCAGCTGATTAATGTTCCCCGCTGCTCTCCAGGGATGGTGTTGGTACGTACGGAGCTGGGCCAGCTGGTGATGGTTCCTCAGCAGGCTTTGGCCCAGGCTCAGGCTCAGGCTCAAGCCCAGAACAACATCTCCCCGCGACCCGCCACCCCCACCACGGGAGCCACCTTCAGAGTGACGACCCCACAGGTAAGACCGCACCACAAAGCCGATCCGGTAGACTCCACCTGCAGACGCTCATCAGTATGAGCACGACACGCAGAACTCGTGATTTTTTTCTTTACAGCCAGAGAAGGACAAGAGGAGGTTTGCAGTGTCAGGTTAGAAGCTGTGCTGTGTGTAATGGATTTCATTTTTTGATTGAGTTTTCAGGCAAAGAAAACAAACAAAAAATAGTTATCTTGATTTTTCAGACACTCTGTGACCTCCACAGTTTCTCTTAAATAAAGTTTGACAACCCGTGTTTCAACTTGAATACCACACCTGTTGGAAAACTCTTGAGAGCGAAACCCTGTGTCGCTTTCATACATTTTTATGGAGAATTACTTTAGTATCTGACCTTACCTTTAAAAATTCACAATTTCATCTTGACCCGGCACCTTTGAGAAAGGCAGAGGTGTGTAGTCACCCATAAAAATATTGAAAAGTAACTACCACTTAAATCCATCCATTTATCAATTTGAATCTCAGCATTTTTTATTTCACTTTTGCTTTCATAGACAGCATAAAGAGAGCGCAAAGAGCATGAAGAGAACAATAGGACAAATGGGTAAAGAGAAGGGGGGTGACATGATGAAGGTTTGGAATCAGATTTGAACGGCGCTGGAGGGTTTTGTGTTTTTCAAGCCACATTTTGACGGGATGGAGAAATATTCAAATTTGAGCGTTAGTTGCCTCAGCCGTAATTTTAAAAATCGTCTGTCTCAGTTAAATATGCAATAGTTCAAAATTGGGTGATAGATAATATTTCACTTCCCCGCCTGCCATCTATTAATACGCCTAATAATGATAGAGCTGACAACAGGGTACATTACGTGATTGGCCGACGACTTGATATACACACTCAACATGGTATTGGCAGGAACATGCTTCAGCGAAATGGCTGCAGGATCATGGGTTTAGTAAAAAATAGCTTCAGGCAGCAGTGAAGTAATGGTAACCAGTGGCTCCATCGATTTCTTAATGTATATCAGTGGATTTGAAACCAAGGCATACCGAACACCGCTTTACTTCGCTGAGGTAAAGCTCTCATCTTTTAAGAGGGAATACCACAGAATCTCAGGACACAAACATGGCGTCCCTTTCCCCCCCAGGCCAATTCATAATGTATTTTGTTCCTATAAATGGAGCCTAATTAAATTTTCTATTTCTTAAGTTTACGGCTGGAACAAAAGCTTGCCATCATTCTAGATCACCAAACATTGCGGCGTCTAGACGGACGCATAGAGTGAGTAAAGATTCACTACGGTCCCCACAAGGCAGAAATGAGAGCGAGAGTTTTTCTTTTCACACTTATGTGCAGCTCCATTGGGAATCAATTGGAATAGATTCAGATAGATGACAGTGAAAACACTCTGCAGGATGGAAACATGATTATGATGCCAACAATTTGCACATCTGGATTTTGCTGTGGGCTGAAAATCTGTAAAAAGTGGTACCTGCAAACACCTGTACACCTGTCAGTTGCTGTTGTGGTGAGATCTCTGTTCAGTTAAAAGACGGGCTTTAATGGAATTTCAGAGATGAATTTTCTTTAATTAGGCTAACATTTTAAAAAATATTACTGGATTTTTATTTATGTTCTTTACTCTCTCTGTTAGGGCTGCACAATTTTCTACATAAATAAATAAATTCATAAATAAAATTGCAATATGAAGTGCCTCAGTTTCCAAATTACAAGAGGCTGCAATTATTTTATCAGAGTCAGCGGCGCTCAAAATGGACTCTTAAACATGTTGTTTGGTGCTGAACCCAGCATTCAGTATTCTGGCCTATAAATTAAATTGCACTTAGGTGGATAAAAATTAAACATTCAACAACAAATATTAAGCAAAAACATCTCAGTTGTTGATGATAAATGCGTCTCGATTGCTTAGAAATGCATCTCTGTGTCTGCATACTGCACTGCAATTTATATTGCATTGCAAAATAAATTCCTCATGATTATTTTTAATATAAGGGCTGGGCAGAATCAAATATTCAAATATCTTTAACCGAATGCCTCAATATCAATATTGTGATCGTATTGTAGGGATGGCTGTTGGTGCTTTCAGAAGATATTGACACACAAGAAATTTTTGATGAACAGTCAGTCGTAATGTAGATATGATGAACAAGCAGGTAGAGGAAAATAACAACAACAATTACACCAGTATGATAAGTTCTGAAATTGCTTCCCTTTACTGTAATGCAACCTTTAAATCCAGGAAAAGGCACTCATGCCAAGTCTCCAATATCCATATCACCATAACCATATCTAGTGTCATATCACAATATTGTATTGTCACCGCTATTTATTGAAATGTTCTAGAGCACAGGAAAGTTTTCTGTTCAAACCAGTTCAGTTCAGTACAATTCACTTTAATTCACTCTGGAGATATAGAAATGGTACAGAATCAGGGCGTTGGCAGCAGAAATCTATCCCAGCATGCATTGGGCAGAAGGCAGGGAAACACCCTAGACAGGTTGCCAGTCCATCACAGGGCTCTCACACACTGACAAACACACTCACACCTACTGGCAATTTAGAGTTTTCGGTTCTCATGACGTGTGTGTCGTTGTACCGTGGGAGGAAAGCAAACCCATGCAAATATGGGGAGAACATGCAAACTCCACACTAGGGCTTGGCGATGTATCGATATTATATCAATATCATAATCGGATGCTAGGTGTCTAGTCTCTACCTGTTTGGTCTTTATATCCACATTAATAATGATTGTTTATCATCATCTCATCACAATATCGATATCAAAATATTCTGTCAAAGCTATCATGATATTTGATTTTGTTTATATTGCCCTCCACACAGAAAGGACCAGGGCCGGGATTCACACCCAGCACCTTCCTGCTGTGAGGTGAGAGTGCTAACCACTGAGCCACCATGCTGCCCAGTCCAGTTTAATTCAGTCTTCAGTTCAGTTCACTGCCCCGTAAAAGACATTTAGTCTGGAGACATGGTTTCTAGTTAAACCACAATACAGACACATAATATAAAAGCTCAATAAAACACTGAGCAACTCACAGCTAACCACAGTGTACACCATGCAACAAACATCAGTTAAACATACAAGGCATGGAGTCAAAAGCTCGATGATACAAAATACAAAGTTCTTACATGGGCATCGTATGAGACATTGAAGTTTGCATTTTAAAATATTTAACCAATATGCGGGTAAGCTTGACTGAGCATGTTGCTTTTGAATTTTTTTGGCAACACTCTGTTTCACATTCACACCTGGAAGCTTCCTAGAGTAACTGCTTAGGGTTAAATGCCTTGCTCAAGGGGTGTGCTGACAATAGGTGTTGAGAAAGGAGAGAGCATTAGGCTGCAGCTGAAACTGCACAGCGTTTTTAGTGCAGTGTGAACAGAAAAAAAAAACTTGAAATCTTGTCATTTCTGCTATTGTCTTAAATCTAATGATCATGTGACTGCACACTGAACTGTCAGATCAGAATTCTTTTTGTTTTTTTTTTTTACACATTATTCTGACATCCCTCTGGCACAAAGGAGAGGCATAAACACATCTGGTTTGTAGCAGGTGCTGGAGTGAAGCACCTCCTTTTTAGAATTAAAACACAACGGGAAAAAAACAGAAAATACAGAAAAATGTCAGACCAAACATAAGATAAGACACATATATTGCTCGATATAATACAATAAAAAATTATATAATGTCATTAGTGCAACATATACCACTTTTCCACCAAGCAAGCAGGTTTAACATGTTTCACCTCGAGGTTAACTGGTGTCGCAATCTTCCAACCCGGCTGAAACACGGTGTTCTGTGACATTCCACCGCCGTGATCTGACATTACAATCACACTATGAACATAAGTCAGAGTCCAGTCCAGAAGATGGTGATTTGTCAGTAATTTAGCATATCACACAGGTTAAAGTTACACTGAGGTTAGGTGGGATTATCTACCTCCAGTGTAGAGCATGTCCTGTATCACCGCACCTTTTCAGGTCACATATTAGCAGGTGACCTGTTTACACCTCTGCTGATCGGAGCTGAAGCTGATAATTACCTGGGGCTGTTGCAAGGTTTACAGTGCAGGGCTGAAATGTCAGGTTAACCTGTTTACGCTGATGTCAAGTTTGGGTGTTAGTGGGATTTTAAGTGCGTGTAGGAGGGTAATACAAAGTCCTTACACTGGCAGCCACACCATTTCACGTGTAAACACAGAAATCTAACTGCAGCAGGGATAAAGCAAGTCCCCAATTCCTGTCTTTAGTTAAGGCGCCCTAAAGTTGTGCCAACAGGAGACGGAGCAGAGTGTCATAGAGTTGCAGCTGTGGAGAGAAGAGCAGTGAATAACCAGTAGTACATACTAGTACTATTTGTCTGGGACACTATGAGGGAGCTGCACTGAATATAATGAAGTGCACAGAGTAAATTATGAGCTTTGGAGAATCCTCATTCCTGTGGCTGAAAAGTGTCAAAGTATGCACGGGCTGAATTACAGTATTGTGCAGACGCTGTAGTAATGTGAGAAAGTGTTAAAAATGTTTAGCTACAATAAATAGCGTGGTAATAAATAGTGACAGTATTAAGTTTACAGTGTTTTAGGATCGGCAGCTTGGGAAGAAGCTGTTGAGGTGATGGTTTATCTTGGTTACAGTGCTGTCTCCCCGAGGAAGTCTTTTCCAAACAGATTGGCTGAGTGGGTTTATTCTGTGGTCACATAAATTTCAATCCAATTAATTTGCTCTCTTTACCTACACGTTGCTCTTCAGGATCACAGGGGTCTGGAACCTTTCCAGGCATGCATTTTGTATAAGGCAGGGATGGTCCAGCTGCGTTAGAGGGCTAGACAACCGTTCACATCCACATGAAGACTTATGGGCTATTTGTAATCTCAAATCCACCTGACCTGCATGGAGGAAACTGAGACAAACACAGGAAAAACATGCGAACAGGGCCCTGGTCAGTATTTTAAACCTGAATCCTTGTTGCTGTGAGGAAACCGTAACCTTAAATCACCTGCCCCAAGTCAGGTCAACTCCGCTCAATATAACTTTATTGTGCTGTTACCAAAATTTGGTTCACAGGCACCGGAAAAGACACAAATCATACAGTAAAACATAATATCACCATAAATGCAATAAAAAACGTCAACAGTAAAGGGACGGTAAATCCAGTCAAAAACACAGATTTTCTTTTTTTTTCCTACAGTAATAGATTTTCACAAATTTTCTACATTTTCAGTAGCAATAGTTCCCCAACCAACTGTCCAACAAAGTGAAAATATCCCACTGAAATAGCTACAGGTCTAACTAGCGCTGCAACAATATGTTAGCAGATATTTTCATAGCTGACATTCCTGTAGAGCTAAAAAACTTTAACTTTTAAGGCTTGTAGTAGTAGAGCTGATGAGAAAGTCCATTGCTGATTGAAGCTCTTTTCCACCTCTTGCCTCTCCTGATATAACATTAAATTAGTAAAATAATCCTTGGTAAAATGGTGGATTCATGTCCAGCAGCAGCAGCAGCACAAAAGCAGTAGCTGCCTCCATAGAAATGAAATGATTTCTTTCTGTTTCTATGGCTGCCCCTCAAAGTCCTAAGGCCGTGGCTGAGGCAGGCGGCATTTCTCTTCTGCTACATCAGCGAAGGCTGCCCCGTTTGGAGGGATCCTTCAGATACAGCTAAGAAACGAAGCCTTCAGCTTTCCAAGGACGCGTCAAACGTATCCTTCCAAAGCTGTTTAAAAGGACAAGGCGAAAGAGCGTCTTGTCCATCACACGTTGCAGGTATGACAGCGTGACGTCAACACGGACATTTCCAGCACGTTTAGTCTTGAAGTATTGCCCTGATTGGATCGCTCTACTCTTACACGTGAAAGTAGGTTTTAATCCCCGGCAAGCACAGGTGTTACTAACGACATTAATTAAAGTTCCATTCCAAGATTCCATTCCAAGTGTAGCGGAGTCTTTCCAGTGATGAACAATAGCAGGACGCTGGCTCTGTTAGACCGAAATGGAACAGAACCTTCATTAATGTCATTAGTAACACCTGTGTTCACCTATTTCAGGTCACAATAGCTGCTGTGAAAAAGGTCTATTCCCCGTCCAAATTAAACCTTCAAAACTGCAATGGGAATGAATGGGGAATGAGATTCTTTTACTGTTTGGGCTCTCAAGAGGCCATCAGCCTCCAACAGCCTCTAGAGGAGCGACCGGGGCAGCAGAGAGTCACTTACACTTTCGCTGTGCCAGAAGAGCGACACATTTACCGTATCAGACTTGTTTGCTTTCCGCCATTATTACAGCCTCTCATATCTTCAGTTCTGTCACTTCGAGATGTCTCCTTACCGTTCTAATGATATGGTACACTTTGAGTGACAGGTGACCTTAGCCACAATTTATCTGACTGATTAGAGAAAGTTTGATGTAATAAATCTGCGGTGGCGCTGTACAGTTGATTTTGGGTGGGCACCACCTCGTTATGTGAATTGCTTTAATTCTAGACCCTAATTGAGATGTGATGAATATGTTTTTCTGTGTAATTGTGTTATAATGAATGAATTTTCTTGATTATTTTATCTATAGATTAAACTGTGATTAATAGGTGAATTAATGTCCCAAGGCTCCTTAATGACTCTACAGGGTCCTTTCCTCTCAGAATTTAACGAGCCGTTGAATAATTGATTGGAATTTGCTTATTATCACCTGTGGATACATCATTCATTAAAAAGCCCAGGCTCATGCTAGTGGATCCATAACTTTGGAGCTTGTGTTTAATTGCTTTTCATAATGAGATTATTGGGAGTTCAGCCCTCACATTGTCTCTGTAATTCAATTAGGACAGCTGAAACGGCATTAGCGTTACGACGACAGCACAGCACCATTAAACCTGCCAGATGTGAAAAGCGAAATATTTCCTCAGAATGGAGCTTTCCAACCAATTTTCATTCTGACTCCCTTATTAAAGTCTTACAATGCCTATGATGTCGCCATTGAAATATCAGAAAAGGCAAAATGGATTAAAAAAAAGGGGGGTAGGCCTAAATTAAGGCTGTATAATTGACAAAAAAATCATTTCAATCATTTTTTTCCCTGAATATTGTTTTTAATTCAATTCAATTCAATTCACTTTATTTGTCCCTAAGGGCCAATTGAAAAGGCACATAGAGTAGTAGAATCCACAAATAGTAAATAGATTTTTTTTAATATGTCCACAGTTTGAATTATAATACATGAAAACGTCTTTTTGTACATTCTCATTTTCAGATTACAAAGCCCTGTGTGTGTGTGTGTGTGTGTGTGTGTGGGGTGCTAAAGCATTTGCTTGGTTTGAATAAAAAGAAAGACATGCAACTTAATATGTAGGCAAAGGATTCGGCATTGATATTCTGTGATCCAATTTGAAGTCAATTTTCTTGAAGTACCCACTTTTGACCTAAAATGCAAATAGCTCGAATTTTGAGGGAAATGTGACAAGCAAAAACTGTTTTATTATCATTTGTTTCAACCTGTTTTTCAGTTTTACCATAGGACATCATTTACCATTTACCGAATAGACTGTGATCATCTAAACTTTATGGTACACACTGAATCGTCATATACACCACCTGTCTTGTACTCCAAGCAGATTAAGGAAGATTTATCCTCATATACTTTTCAACCCAGATCTGCTTCAAATCTACAAATTCTGCTCTGACCTGATGCTCTTGCCCCAGGTCCGTTCAAGCACTCCATTTTTGTAAAAGGGGCTACTTCAGGCCTTTGGCACCAGTTCATCGGGTCAGTAACTGCAAAGACAAAAGATGAACACTAGAGGGCAGCATTTCATCGTCTTTTAAAATCCAGTCTGACCAGGAGTTGTTCATATTAAACATTTTACTACTACATTTCTTCTTCTGCCTTCACACACAAACTGAACTTTTCTTGGTTCTTTTGCAAAGGTTAGGAGGTTGATTCCCACCTGACCAGCCATTTTATTCTCAGGGCTATAACAGGACATGCTATGTGTTTGATAGGGATGGGAATTGATTAGATTTCATTGATACCAGTGCCATTATCAACTCTGCTTATCGGTCCAATTCTTTATAGAGTCCCTTATTGAGTCCTAATCAATTTCATGCGTGGGGGAAAAAAAACTAGGTCTACATTGGTTTTCAGCGTTTTATTATCTGTGAGTCTGAACACAGTGTAGGAAGTACAGACCAGCAACTACACACAACCTCAGTGTAAATAATAATAAATTACAATAAATTACTATGCTCCTTTTCTTAAAAGGATATTTTGCAATGCACAACTGTCAGATCAACATGCCGACAACAATAAAAGGCATTGATAAGCTCGGAGGCACTTTTGAACTGGTTCTCAATTTCCGTTTCCTGGTGTTCCACCTTACTTTTTACAGCGACGGGAGGCACAATCAGTATCTGTGAACATGAAATAGAACAGAGAAAGAGGTTTGTCTGGATTTTGGTGTTTAAAATAACTCCATATATTAAATAAATAATACTGTCAGGATCGAAATGCGGAGGAATTTGTGATGGTGATAAAAGTGCAGCAACATTTGGAGCAACTTGCTGAGGACGTGTGAGACAAACTACACTCTTACAGTCACCACTGTACCTTCAGCATTGTAAAGCTGTGTGTGTTAGAGTTTTATTTAGCTGAGCTGCAGCTGTAGAGAGGGAAGGTGCTGAGCGACCAGCTACACGCCATCAGCTCCAACAATCAGCCCCAAACCTGGGGACTTTTTCCCCAGGAAATCATCTTGTGTACTGTAACTGTCACATGAAGCATGTTTTTCCAATTCACCTCGGAGCTGTTAAATGGAAAATCCCACCTTCCAACACTGTTATATATCACGTTCAGTGCATTTCAGGAGTTATTTTTTGTTTAAGTGGTGTAATTTAACTGTTTGCTGTGTCCACCTTCCCTCCGCTAACTCCCTGCATTTCCCAGGATGCCTTTCAACAACCCCCAGAGAATGAGTGTGAACTTGTTGCATTCAGCAGTGGGTTTTATGCGTAGTTGGAGAGAGCGTCATCAATAGTGACAGAAAGAGCTGGAGAGGGAAAGTTTTCGGTCTAGAAAATGTGAGTCACGTCCTTTACTAAAAACACATGTTTTTGTGGCCACATTGCATTCTGGTCTATTGAGACTGCTCAGTACTGGTCTGTTGAGGTGGTGTCTCTGCCTCTCGTATGACATATAATCTCCTTGTATGATTGTTAGACGTCAGGGAATCTCAAAAGAGGCCCCTTCTCTTTCATTCTCACAGGGTGACACCGAAATCTAATGTTCACTATTGTCTACGTTTATTCAGTTTTCTGTGGGAATAAGAAAAATATACCAAACAACAAAATGGGCCCAGAAACTTAAGATACATTGCAAATAGCTTTAGAATTTGTTCCTATAAGTGGCTGGCTGCCATCCATACAGCCCAGCTATTCGTTGTCAGGTTCATTTAGAAGCTTTTACCCTGATGCTTTCCATGCATTTACATTTTACCGTCCTCGCAGGTGAACGGCACAGCAGGTCAACGGAAGGTGTATGACGATCCCCGCGGGCTAAATACTGGAACATTTCAAAAACAGACACATGGGCGGCGATTGTTTTCCTCTAAACTTGACTGATGATACGTTTTACTACGATCAGATATGATTATTCCAGTTTTTCTTAGGTGTGTTTACATCTGTGTTCAATTTCAAATCTACAAAATCAGAACCAATCATGTTCATTGTCAAATAATTGATACTTACACTAAAGGTGCACTGTGCATTCGGTTGAGTCTGCATGGCTCTCACTGTTGGACTGACTGGCTGATAATAAATGTCCACTAAACTTCAATTTGCTATTTTGCGTAATGCACCTTTTAAAAAATGATTACTGGGATGAATATACTAACAAATGCTTGCAAAATAATTACATTTTTACTGATAGAATCTGTTTTTTTATTTTTTAAATTTATTCATTTTGACTGACTTTATTATCTTGACTGATTAATTTAAGACAGCAACGTTATTCCAAATATGTACAGTTTTGGAATGATGGCCCTGATGCAGAGACGTACTGTATATACAACATCATGCACTCAGAGACAATAGTGTCAAGTGCACAAGGAGGCTGACATCACTCTCGCACAAGTCATAATCACGTATCCCCTTGACTGCACAAGAGGCCAGTGGCCTCACGGACAGAAACCCGCGTCCATTATCGCTCAACAAAGCCGCCCTCTTGCCTCTCTATCCGTAGCCAGTCAACCTGAATCCAGCCTGGTATGAACCCAGCTGTGAAGCGAGTTACAGATCGTCATTGCCTCTCAACAGTCACGCTGATGACAAATTAGCGGGGCCGCGGCGTTGCCATCTCGACAGGAAAAGCAGTAGCAGGGAAATGAAAGGGAATGGTGTTTATTCCCAGAGCTCAACCCCTCTGTCGGCCTGTCACTCTTCCCATGACCCCGAGGGGAGAAACGGAAGGCATCCTGAGCTTCCTTCCTTCCATACCTGTTAAATCATTCATCATCCAACTGCCTGATTATTTTAAAAAGCTAACAAGACTTTGGTTCTCGTGTGTGTGTGTGAGAGAGAGACAGAGAGGCATAGCAAAGGCGTAGCTTGCGGTGCGATGC
>OMLF01021077.1:0-12470 GCA_900302615.1 Holocentrus rufus | reverse complement strand
GGACGACCTTTATGCATAGAAACAGATGTAAAATACAGTCTACTTCTTATGATGTTAATAAATAATTTCATGCTGCTGTGTGCAATTCATTAGATGACAATCTGCAACAATTAAATTGCCAATGCAAGTTTTTAATTCACTGTACAGTTGCAGGATTTATTAAAATGAATAAATACATGAATATATATATACATATATATATATATATATATATATAGATAGATAGATAGATAGATAGATAGATAGATAGATAGATAGATAGATATACTCTACCCACAGTCACCCTTTTGTTGTGACCAACCATTCACCTTGCATAGACACACAAACACCTTCTGTAAGTGAAAACCACTGAACTCCTCTCCCATCCCTTTGGAAGTTAGAAAATGTCATCTCTCAGTCTGTTTCAAAATGAGAGCCCACTAGTTGGTGAGCTTTGACAGGCCACAAAGGGAAAAAGGCCCCGGGCTCTTTGGTGACACGGCCTGTCATTTCACATGGCATCGCAGGGCCACATAGTGAAGCTGGCATAGCTGGGCCCCCTCTGTATTGTGCTTTTCCCACCCAGGCCCTACTACGCTCCTCAGGTCGCAGCCAACGTGCCTCAACTTCATCCACACTCAGAAGCACAATATTTACAGCAGATCACCCTAAAGGCATTTATGGATGACACCTATTCACTACTGCCATCACTGAGTCTTTTGTTGGAAGGGACACTGAATAAGATGGATCAGAGAAATGCCTTGTATCTACATACAGCATCACATGTACATAATACACTGGATAGATATGTGTGGTTACAAATACCATTCTAACAGTGTATTTGTTATAAAACTAATTATCAAACATCAAGAAAACTGAATAGTTGTTCATACAGTCCTACAATCTTGTTCAACTTACAGGCATGGTAGTCCATCGGTTCCCAAACTTTCTAATGCCAGCAACCTCCAAACACATCCTATTAAGTCACATTTAACATGATTTTGCTCCATATATACCAAATAGAACTATTTTTTTTTTAAGATTTAGAAAAAAATAACATTGTAGCAGTGCAATTAACAGTGGACAGAGCAAAATCTAGGATTTTAAAAGTTGTTCTTAATGTTCCCCTCCACTATACTGACTTTCAGCGAATGAAATAGGAGTGGGCAAATAGTAAAATATTAATATTTTTCATTTCGCTGATGTCTCCCATAGGACCCTTGGGAGCCAGGGACCACACTTTGGAAACACCTGGGCTTATTTCCCCAAATGGTTTCAGCTGCTAGAATGAAGCACCATACCTATTTTCATTAGGACTATTTTCCCTCATGGGGCCTGGGGGGTCCTTAAAGGGGTTCCAGCAGGGCCCCAGCAAAATGAGGAATAGTTTAATTTCCCTGTTATTTCATCATTACATAATGGCATAATATAACTTGATCAAAACGATTTTTGATGATAAGCACTACTTGACAGTTAAATGTAACACACGGGCGCTGGTTTTGCAGGCTCTGATGTAATGCATCTTACCTCACACGCTTCTCTGTGCATTCTGTGGATGGCCAGTTCATCCTGTGTGAACCTCTTTCCAGAGTTGTCCGTTTCACCGCCCATGCTACTGGTCACCACCTCACTGAAGCCCGATTCACTCTTGTCCACATCGATCTGTGGCACTCTGTTGCTTATCAATGGCTTCGAGCTTTCTTCTGAGAGCTTCAGTATCGACATGGTAACAAGTCGTTTATAATACTGTACATGAAGAGGAATCAATCTGCTGACAAATACTTTACTCTGGCAACTTTGGTGAAACATGCTAAACTAGAAAAACGACCACCTTCCACCATCGCTGGTTTAAACGCTGGGGATGTGTGAAAGCTGTAGGTAAAAGTTGGTGCTATAAAAACCTGCTTTGACACTGTTGACTCGCCTGCAACAGTTTGAAAAAAAGCTTTGCATGGGGCAACATCACGTAAAAATACCCCTTGCTTAAATACAGCCGAGTGACAACTGCATGATCCTGTCTCCGCTTATGTGATGTTCTATAATCAAAGATCGTCTATATTGAAATCTGTTTGCGGAGGTTAGATATTAGTAATGTAGCCTGTGCTACTTCCTCCTCTGCCCTCGTCACTTTGTTGACATGTGACCATCTCATAACACTGAGCCAGTGATACGCACAGCGCCTCTGCTGTTTCAAAGCGGCTATTATAGATGTCTCATCACATGAGGTAGGGATAACTGGACCTTATTGAAGGATACAGAGAAACAAATAATCACCAAAACACAGGGGGACATTGTCAAATGAAATAGATATATAATTAGTTCATCAGCACTGGTTTCTATTGTGATCATGCCCCTGAAAATAGTGATACAGTGGTAAATGGGGTAAACTATTACCTGTGTCCAATGCGATCAGCAAAAGGCAAGCAACCACCGATATAAGCAAAAATCCTTATAAAATCATAAATGATGTATTTTCTCCTTAAAGACCCTGTCCTCTTGTATCTCAGTTTAGTTGGGCTGGTCTTGCACAAAATCCTCCACTGTACATGTATATTCCTTTACTCTTCCTGGTTTCAGGTACATACAGTGCAAAAACAGACAAAACTCTCCCATATTATGCATAACACAAAATAGCGTGGGTACTTGGACTGAGCACTATAAGGTTGATGAGTGGACATTAATGAGTCCTTTCAAGGTTATCTGCCGCTGTAAGCCACCTCTGATGATGTGTCTAGTGCGGGATTCTGGCTAATGAAACCTGACAAGTGTCTTTTGACTGACATTGTGGGGTCAATTTACCCTCAGACAAATTTTTGGACTGGTCAAAATATTTATGCATGTTTAATGTGAAAAAATGTTGTCTGTGACATGGTGTCTTAGAGTTTTTAGAGTGTATTTTACCTTTCCAACTTGAGCCATTTTGTCACTTTTGTCACTTAGCCATTTAATTACAAGCCCTCATCTTAAATACTGTTAAACCTACCATATAGATAATGATGAACAATGTCCATAGACTTACAGTGCAATGGAGTCAATGGGGTGTCATGTTTTTGTGCTATCAGGACTGCAAATAATGTAACAATGTGTAAAAATCCTCTACAAATAAAACCTACATGGCAACCCACAGCCAAGAACAATTGATGATTGATGATGCTAATGATGATTGATGAGGTTATTTATCATTTAAATCATGCATTCACTTGCTGGCATAAATGTTATCCCACAATGAACAAATGAATGAATAGTTTTCGTAGGATGATATGAAAAGACCTGTGATACATAGCAGCTGACTGGGCTGCATTTTCACCACTTGAAAAAACATAGGGAACACTTGTTATATTTTTTCTGGTAAGTGATATTTCCATTTGGCAAGATAAATCATGTGCACCCCAGCTGGGGCAAAATGTTTGAAGCCATTTTCAAATGTATATTTTGCCAGGCCTGGAAAGAACCCTGTATCATTTTTTTTCAGTCTTAGAGGTTTTCTTAAATTGATGTTATCGTGGGATTGTCTACTGTAGGGTTCCCTGTAATGTGAGTCCTGACTGGTTCACAACACCCAAGTCTCGTAAGGGCTTTGTGGGTGTACGTCTGTGTATGTGTGTGCATTTATGTGTGCGTGTATCATATTGTTTTTTTGAATGGTAAGGCAGTGCGCCTGCCATTATCATTTCATACGGGTGCCTGAAACAGCATGCCCCAGTCTGCTGCCACTTAATTACCTTCCAGTCAGCCTGAAGAAAATTGGCTGTGATCCAGACAGACTCTCTGGAGAGGAGTGAGAGAAGAACATCTAAGCCATTGGTTTCAATTTACCATGGGACAAATATAAACATGGGACTCAATGCAAATATTAAGCGGTCGGTGACTCAGCTTATTCATTAACAATGTGTTGCAGATAGACTAGAGTGACTGAAACAGATTTAATGTACTATATATAACGTGTGTTGACTTTCTAGGTACAGAATGACATTCAGACATTTATTTCCATAAATTAAAAACTTTTGTAATTGATTTATGTGCTGTGATTTCAGTATTTGTGGCATGCAACAAATACTATGTTGTCTAACATGTTTATGTATCATAAATACACAAACACAATACAGTTATTCTTAAAATTGAACCGCATTATTCAAGAGAAAGTCGACTGATCATGCTGCTACTCAGCAGCATCCTGCTTGACAATCATACTTTGATGTGCCCCAATACTAGTACAGTCTTCTACTGGAGCAGCTTGAAGTTAACTGCTATTCTAACCTTTATGCCAGGTCGTCAGTGTCATTGACCCATATTGGATAAGTTTGCTCTGGTCAAACTCATCTGAGAATATTTGTATTTTAAAATGTGCAGAAACACTTACCCTATAGGTGGGAAAGTAACACTGTGGACAGTAAAACCTATTCACTCACTGATTTGGCCTCTAGGGAATGAAATAATTGTTCTCATTGTGTTAGGGACACCCTAGAACTCCTGTCAGGACCCCTGATGATCTGAGCACCTTATTTTGGGAACCACTGCTCTAGACTACTACTGCCACTATTACTGAACATATAATACAGTCTTATGGGGAAACATATTTCCATGGAAAACATGAATAATGCGGGTTAGTTCTGGAGTAGGCATGGATATGTTATTAGCTGAGGTGCATCATGCTCCTAGGCAGCAGCAAGGTGCTCATCTGACGCGCTGACGTCACTAAATCTTTGACAGCACTTCCTGGAGTGGTGTTTGTTGTGGGAAATAACCACCGTGGTACTGAACTGATATTCAGGCCACCTCAACGGCACACATACAGCAGAAGGAAGATATACATTTGTGCACTATCCTCCCTCCAAGCATGTCGTCGCAGCAGTTTTCGACCGGTATCAGATAAGATAGCACAAGTTACGGATAAGGCTAAGGAAGGACGAGGGGAAAATCTTCTGTCTCTCGGACAACCAGTAGATCCGCCGACAGCCCGGAGCTGTCGCGATGTTGTAGCTAAACCATGGACAGCAGAATAAAGTAAGACCTGAGTTTTTGTTTTTTCCTGTCTCTCGTCGCGTAGTGTTGAAATGTCGAGCTAACGGCTAACTTAGTCCGGGGACGTAACGTAAACTCAGAGACGAATGTGAAATACGAAGGAATGTTTAGCGTAATTTGAGACATCTCCAGCAGTGGATTTAACAGCCAGGCCAGCTGGCTAGGCAGCATTTGGGTCAGTCTGCTGCAGCGTCTACTAGCTGACCACCAATTAGCAGCTTTGCTAGCCAAGCAGGCAGCCTTAAATAGGTTACATGTGGCCACCGAGCTTTCAAAACCAATGTCGCCCTGTCACCAAAGTTTGTCCAGACAAACAATCTGAGATGGGACAGCGTATCACATTTTGTCCTATAACAGTAAAGCACTACCATCTTGATATGACAGTTACTACCACTGACAGCCCGGTTACCGTAAATTGGAAACACTTGGCCCACTTATTAAATTTCACCGTAATTATGTGATAGATCTCAACAGTAAAACAGATTATTTGTGCCAAGTATGAATGCACAATTGTTGAAAAAAAAAATACTCTGTTTACAAACAGACCTCAGATGTCCTCACAGTAAACGCTGTTTTATTCATTTCAGGGAGACTCCAGAAAGAACATTTGATCTGGTTCTACAGGTGGCATGTCCAACATCTGAAAATGAGGGTACGTAATATAATTACTGCCACTGCTGTCACTGTAACCTCATGACTAGTGTTTTTCTGTCTGAGGGATCAAAAAATGTTTTAAAATGTTTTTTTAACTACTTATTGTTGCATATTTATTTAAAATGATAATCACAGACATGGTCATCATAATACTGATTTAACAATAATGCAGTGTTTACATATTGCATGTATCTCTGAGCTTGCATCTTATGTGTTTGGAAAAATGATGGTGTTGTGTAATTACAGTGTTAGTAATTGTGAGGTTATACGCTCAGCGTGTAATGCACAATGTCAGCAGCAGTGTTTAGTCTAGTACCAGCTGCTGTTGCATGGTATTTTAAGGCAGACAGCTATCGCCAAAGAGCTAAAATATATTGCATGTGTGCGTGTCTGTGTCCAGCCTAGCACAATAAGGTTGATCATTATGTCTGTGTGGTATTATGTGTGCTTAGTTGACCATCACAGGGACAACCAGAGGACAAGACAAGGTCAAGGCAGGGTTCAGACTGAAAGAAAGCAGCCAACGAGCTTAGAAAAGTTAGTTTCTCTAAAGCCTTTTAGTGTTATTCCTCTTACATTTATTAGACCCACTTACACATCTTGAGTAAGCTCTCATCAATCCCAACCATAACTTATTCCAGCAAGCCTAACTCTTGCAGGCGTTTCTCTTGTAGCTGTGACCCCAGACAGACTGTTGTAGAAAGATCATGCTTGGGTCAGCAAGCTGCATTAGCTTTTCTGCTGTTTGCGATGGTCAAACATTCCAGCAGTGGTGGCCTGGACAAAATGTGGTCAGACTAGTCCAGGAAATGACTCTGGCCACTGAAAAACAACACCATATTCAACTTTTATGAATATGGGAAATAAAACAACCTATATTTCACATCAATATCCAATGTCACCCTTAAGTCAAATATCATGTAAAAACATTTGCTCTGCCTATTACACCAGCTCTCTTGTTTTCCCTACTCAGTTCTGACGTTAAAGAGGTGTTATGTGGACGGCTCACTTGTGCAGCTGCTGACTTGACCAGAGTGGACTGAAAGTTATCCTTGGATGTAGTTCTGATATTGGATTTTAAACCAAACTCATAAACCACCGGCCTATACTGTAATAACTGACTTCCCCCATGTATGATCCAGGGTCAGACTCATATCCGGACTCCTGCTCTCTGGAGCACAGCTACATAACAACGTTTGCACGCCCCTCAGTTATGGTTCAAATGGAACATGCCCATTCTGTTCAGTCATTGGGCAGAAGTGCTCCTACTGCTCTGTGCTCAATCCTGATTGGACAATAGAACTTCTGTGTTCAGGAAGTAGTTATGATAGCTGAAATCTCACAGGAGATCTAGATGTATATTATCTGCCAGCTGGGGCTTATTCTTTGATAAACTGTTTTTTAAAGGAGGGGTTTCAGATAACCAAATGAAGAATGAACCGCTTCTCCCTCAATCTTATCAATTTCCCGTTTTTTAATTTAGCTTTGGCTGAAGTCTGGATGAAATGAAATGCAACTTGAATGCTGCAGTCTGTGCTGCATGGGCATTCATCATTGTGCTAAGAGTGAATTGATGGATTGTGTGCAAATATTAAACTTGCAGGTCTATAGATGCATTAAGCCCAGAAATGTGTCCTATTTCACATGTGCTGTATGCACTCGTCTCAGTTCTGCCATGCTATGTTTTGTGCACTTTTATTATTAGCTGAAAGGGTTACAGCTATGAGTCATAACAGACAGGCTTTGGCCATGCTGTGAAACCTCCTCAAACATGAACTACAAACTAGAGCTGTTTCTCCTACAGCCAGACATCAGGTGCTCTGCCAAAAAGCGCCACTTCACATTCACACATTATCTTCCCACTGCTTCACAGAGGCAAACAAATAACAGTGCAACCATGATAGGCTATAATTAAATTGTCATAGCAACCTGGTGTGGAGCATTTATGCATTTGCAGAAGTGGTCGAAGGTTTCAGCTTGCTCATATTTCTCATATCTCCTTACAATTTAGGGAATAAGAATTTAATCATAGGTTCGTTTTAGCTTCTATTTCAGTTGTCGTTACAGTGCATAGCAACATAGCTTACAGTGTAGAAAATTGACCGTGGAAGGGTATCCTCTTTGAGTGACTAGAAAGCTCGATCTTGCACTTATGGTTTTGCTGATACTACAGCAATGTTGTGCCAACTCTCTCCACATCCTGGTAATGCAGGTATGAAACTAGCTCAGTGTGCAGCTGCATGACATGCCACCAGTATTTAGAGGGTAGTTCCAACTGCTTAGAGTAATACGTAGTAGTCATGGTCACACTGAATAGCCTGGAAATGTTCACTTTAAGGTGCACTACCCTTTAGATGGTCAGTGTGCTCGTCACTCTGCTTCCTGTGTGAACAGGATTTGACACCTTCTCCAGTCGGCTCTGTAAACCGATGAAACGCCCACATGTTTGCACACAAGCTTGCAGAACGGCTACTTTTTTATAGTAAGTTATTTCAGGGTGATTAGGTTGACCTTTCAAGGCCAGTCACCTCAAAGTAGAATATTCACTCATTACAAAGTGTTGATGATATCATTTTAGCATAGAAACTTATCTTCTGCTTAAATCTACATCTTAATATTTCATTGTGTCAGGCTGTTTTATTAGGCTCACACTTGAGTGCTGAATAATTAGGAAAGTGTTTAGTCTGAGTTACAGTTAGCAGTGTTAGATTAAATAGTGTTAGATTAAACATAGTGTAGCGGAAGAAATTGCCACACAACCAAATACATTTTGTCGCCTAGCTTTACCAGCAAACAGAAAACAATGATGAGATCAACCACACTTAACCAAACAACAGCATGTGGCTGTCAGTGCTTTTTACTTCTTTGCAGAGTGTTTGCACTTTGCAAGTCTGACTTGCTATCAGTTAGACCACTGCTAACGGGGTCTCATAAGAAGCCTGAGCCTTTCTGATGTTCAGCCAACAGGGACATTGAACCACTCTGGATTACCATTCATCCATGGGCATTGTTGTTATAGCTGCATGGCCCTTTAGACTTAAGTTCGATTCTGACTGAGAGGCATCCAGATCAAGTTAACAGCTTGTGTCTTACTCTGGTCAAGGGGGATACTATTTTAGTTTGTAAGTGTGGAGTTTGAGCCATGTAATTTTGGATGCTAAACTTTGGCACCGTTTTCAGTTTGTTCCTGTTGGACAAGAACCCGCTTACTAATCCCTTGGGTTGGTTTGATTTTTCTATCTTGGCTAGCACGGGTAGTAACAACATTACATCAATGCTGCAGGTAAGAACATAACATTAACAGTCCATCACCCTTCAGACTGGATTATAATATTCAGTTACATTGGAATAAAGTTTTTGTAGCCTGATGGAGTGTGATCCACAATGAGTCAGTTAATAAAAAATGTTAGCAGTTGAGATTTTATGACTGTATGAACATTACAAAAAGGAGGTGTTACTTAAAAAATGCACTGCTCACAGTTATAATGGTGGCAGTGTCCATATCTGGATTTGGCCCCACACTTCTAACCATGGATGTGTGGATAGATGACAGACACAGGCCCTTTTTCCCCATGCAGTTCCATGGAGACCTGGCCTCTCTGTTCAGCCCCAGCTCAGCTCAGCTTAGCTCAGTTGGCTCAGTGCTCTGTGGATGCTCAGGCTGTGAGCGAGCGTTGCCGGAGAGCGTGACTGGCATGCTAGCTACTAGCGGCCCTGGCTACATAGAGCCATATTGATGTGCTTCCAAGATGCTGCCAAAGCTAGCAGATGACGCTAACGCTGCCAAGGCAGTAGGTGGGGACAGATGCTACCTGTCCTCGCCCGCTCCCTCCAGCCAGATTGCTCCCAGTAACAAAGCAATAAAGTTAATAGATCAGCATATCAATTTTACAACAACATTCATGCTGCAATTAGGGGAACGATCTGCTGTTAAAAAAAAAAAAAAAACTGTCAATGTATTCATCTGGTTTTGATCTTATGCTTGTGCCAATTTGTGCTGTGCCAGTTGAGGCCTATCATTTGTATACTATTGAGCATATATCATGTTATTTATCTATTTATTTTAGATTATTAACCATTAATTGCCTGCTTCGGTTACTCAAGACAAGTCTTCACTGGTGTTAAAATGCACTGGAGTGTTTGATTTTGAGAAATATGAAAAATATATAAATAATATATATGCACTTGGGCAGGTTTTAGGTTTCTTCCTACAGATTGTAAGTAAAAGAACCAGGAAGTACAATTATATAGGAGACGCACTTGACTTTGATTCACATGGCCTTCTCACTTCACATGGTCCAATGCACCAATTATGAAAAGTTGCTTTTGTTCTGTATCTCAAGAACATTCTCGCTGAGACCTGGAGGTCTCACAGTGTCACCTCCCGCTAGCTAGTTAGTTATCAATCTGCCTCCTTCTGTGCCGTAGCCCCCTCCAGCAGCACTGTGATATTCCATTTTCACAGATTCAGCTATGGCTGTGCTGTGGCTTTCACCCCCTCCCCACCCCCACCCTTTGTGTTCTTGGAGCAAAACGCCCGTGTAGTAAAAGTTTTAGAAAAGGTTGAACGCTGACATTCTGCAAAATGTCAGAATTGCTCCTTGACCCATGCATGGCAGTTCTGCGATCTGATTGGCTTCCGGCTGCGTGCGGAGTTCATGGTGGGCTCACACTCAGGCGGGAGGCCATTGGAGGACTAACAGATGCCATGGCAGCAAGGAGGGTGTTGATTGGTCATTAGAGAGGCCACACTCCCCTACTCACACTCTTGGGAGAACCCCTGGGTCTCACACTCTGTTTCTCTTACAACCCCTCTGCCTTTCTCTCTTGTCTTGCCCATTTAACTTTGCTAAATTGGCTCCCTTACCGAGAACAAAATATTATCTGATTCTTTGTGTTATCTGTTTCTACTGAACAGAATTGAGGAAGTCTCATAACTTCCCCGCTATGATGTCTAATGACCACAGTGTGAGTGAACTTTGAGAAATCCCCTCCTACTCCATTCCCTCTGTGAGTAGCTATAGGATCATGTTTGACCAACAGTCCAACTTTCAGCAGCAAACTTTTCTTTATCAGCATTCAGGGTAGAGGTCAGTGGCTGTCTTATCCATCTGCTGTTTTGTGTACTGTTGCCTTTTTCTTCTGTGAGCAGTCTTAATAACGTGACATACTATAACATTTGGCATTTTGTGGGGTACTTTTCTCCAAAATACCCCGCTGCACCGTGAGTAGCATACTGTTGTTTGTAAAAATGCATGATCCACATGGGAATCAAAGCTATAGTTAAAGAGAAGTTAAAGTAAAACTACACCACAAAACAAAATTTCCTGTTAACCTTCGGAATTTAATTTCCACAATCGTGGGAAGGTCAGTATTCACAAATAAAACAATATTTGAGCATAAACAGCCTAAGCTATACACCAAAAATTCTAAGTGATCGGTGTCATCACACTGCTGGGAGAGTCTTGATAAATAAAACCTGGAGATGCTCCAATTGCAAAATTTGAGAACTTTGTTGACTCAAAGAATCTTCACACATTCACAAATCAAGGCTGGATCGTTTGATTCAGTAAACAATGTGAATTCTGCTTCGGGGTGGATGTTCCCTTTAATGCCGTGTTGTCCATGTGTACTAGCCATTGAGCTAAATCAGCAAGGCTCATTTGTATGTTGATTTTTGCTATCCAGATGACAGATTTGGCCGGCCAGCGTCACCGCTGCTCTCTGTGCACTCCAGCCTTGTTCTTTTGTTTGTGTCTGGAGTCATTTGTAGCTCCCTGTCCCCAGTCAGTCATCCATTCAGAAGCTGTGTAGTGGCCTGCTGCTTGCTGGGTCCAGTTCCAGCTCTTTCTTTATTTAAAAGAGCGGAGGAAGTGTTGTCCTCTCATTGCACTCAGGCCTGTTTATTTCCAGATTTACCAGCAAAAAAACATCTGTCAGCATCAAAGGAGTTCGATTTAGGCCAGTGTAGGAACAACACATGCATAGGTAAGAGCACAAAATCAGTTTCCAGTCCAGACAATTCTTTTCACTTTATTTTTGATTGCATTCGTTTTTGGTGGTAAATCAGCTTGTGTTCTCCATAAAAATGAGGTTTATGAGTATTTATGTTTATATGCAGAAGCCCTCAACAACTCCTCTTGAAAAATGACAGGAAATAAAATTTTCACATATCACGAAAAATTCACCATGCTTTTCATTCCTAACGAAACCCTTTGTAAACAAGCAGAGCGTCGCAATGTCTTCCTTAATCCAACCCCTGTGCTTTTGCTGAGAATTTGCATTGAAAACACTGCAAATTGACTTGCACCTGTTAGGTTTGGTTTGGTTGGGTTGGTAACAGTGTAGGAAAGGCAGGGCTCTGTTTGTGTGGACACACAACTAACACAACTGGCATTGTTTCCGTCCTGTCCAGTTCTTCAGGAAGCCATGCTGTCCGTGCCTTTTCATCTGTACACATTTTGCTCGCATCTCAATTCTCAACCTGTTTTTCCACTTCCATATCAACCTTTTATTTTATGATTGTGCCATGTTTGCGCTCTCTCTCTCTCTCTCTCTCTCTCTTTCTCTCTCTCTCTCTCTCTCTCTCTCTCTCTCTCTCTCTCTCTCCCTCTTTCCCTTTCCCTTATTCTGATTATCAGTAATTGTGACGGGGACAGACAGGCCCTACAGGGAGAATGGTGAGAGGGAACAGGTCAGTGGGACTTTTCAGGTGGTGCCATGTGACCTCTTTACACTTCCACTTTAACACACATGCACACACACACACACACACACACACACCATCCTCAGGACAGCAGTGAGTGGACTGCTCT
>OMLF01021074.1:0-14795 GCA_900302615.1 Holocentrus rufus | reverse complement strand
AGTGGAGGCAGTGGGCCGATGAGAAGGCCTGCTGCGACTACTCCCTCCATGTGGATATCACCCACTGGAACGACAGCGTGAAGCAGGAGGTGAACAATCTCATCAAGGAGAAAGGTGGGTAGTGGGAGCAGAACATAACAAAACCTACATTGAAAAGAATGGAAGAAACTGTCTCATAGCAAATCTGCACCCAAAGAGAAATATAGTTTTGTTACCAAGTTGCAAAAAAAATAGTTTGCAGGGGCGGCAGTTCACAGGAGGTTGAATCAAGAGATGAGAGGCAGCAATATGTATATTTTTTCTTTTTTTTCCCCCTCCTTGCCGTTTCTTTTGTAACCAAAACCAGGTGGTGGTTGCGGTGGTTAACTACACTTCAAGATGACAATAAACATGATGGCCATTAAACTAAACTCCATTTAGTTTAATGATCGCTGTACTTCTGCAGAATGTAACTAAAGTAGTTCTTTAATCAGATGTAGTGAAGCCACTCATCAGCAACAACAACAACAAAGAAACACATTGATGTCATCATGCAGGGTCCTGAGTAGCATATGAAGGAGTCAGGGAACATAGAGTTTTATTTTTCCACCACAGTAATACTCAACCCATATGGGGACACTTTTGCTTTAAGTGTGTGACAGTATTATGCATACATGTTTTGTATAGGTGGTAATCTGGCAACATTAGAGCCATGTGTTAGAGCCGTTTTAATGCTTGTTGTGCCATTCATTGAGATGTACAGTGCAGGGCTGCTGGGCAGACAGAGACATCGACAAACTGTGTGACTGATTGATAGAAATAGTTTGGCAGGAAAACAGGAAAACCTCCTCCCCGTTATCTGAAGACAGTGTTTCAATACAACACGAATCAGACACACTATAATCTGTTTTGAACGATCACATTCTAGCTTTCTAAGTGCAGCCATTTTTGGGCTCTCTATGACCTAATGATATTATGGCAGTATGAAGACATTTATTCTAACAGGTGTAACTTAAATTTTTCATTTGCTTTTAATTTTTATGATTGTATACTTCTTTTACAGGTGTCAACTCATTCCAGGTCTACATGGCCTACAAGGACTACTACCAAATGAGCAACAGTGAGGTACAAAGTCTGATATATAAGTCTGATTTAATTTTAATGTCTTTACACCATAAGTGCATGCAGTTATACGTATGCTTATGTACAGTATGTTTGACTCTGAGAATCAAACACTGAAGCTTAGAAATATTATGACCTAAAATCCAGCTTCATCTCATTGTATAATCAAAATTACATTATTTTATTTGGCCTTTATTTAACCCTGCAAGTCAAATAAGACAAAAAACAGTCAATAAAATCAATAACTGTAGACTCAGAGCATGATATTCTCAATGGTCCTAACCTGTCATGTTGGTGTGAACTGAAAAGTGATTAAATGATCTTCAGGTGGCGATCACCATTAGATACATCCGTATAAACAAAGCATAAAGATTTATATCATAAAGATTTATATCAGCCCAAAAACTAGTAAACTAAACTTAGAATTTCTCAGGACAGCTGCATCCCTGGTCTCAGCTCACGCCTCAGGGAAAGAGCAGCAGGTCCAGGCATGAAGACGTAATTTACACCAACACGGTGCAGCGTTCTTGATTTCCTCTCGTTCGCCCGTAGCCCGTAACTCAGTCAGACGAGGTGAGCGCATGATGCAACCGGCATGGCGCGGCCTGAAAAGCTGACGTCATGCAGCTCGTTCGGGGCGCTGCGGTGGAGCGAGGTTATAGCAGCAGCTCGTCCCACATGAGTTTAACCGGCTCTGGAGACCACACACGCTAATTGCAGTGTATCGTGGCAGCCGTCATGTAAATTGCGGGCTTCTTTTAAATCACGGCTTGACGGTGACCTCTTGGATGAAAAGGAGCGTTCGTTTCCTGTGTAAACAAGAAGACTGGAGTGGAAAAACGACATCACTGTAATTTCACTGTGTGTGTGTTTGTGTGTGTGTGTGTGTGTGTGTGTGTGTGTGTCTCATCCAGCTCTATGAGATCTTCACCTTCCTGGCGGAGAGCGGAGGCATCGCTCAGGTCCATGCTGAGAATGGAGAGATCATCGCTGAGGTACAAAAAGATAAATAAACTGATGGATACCCTCAATTTCTTCTTCTTTACTGCCTTTTCTTGTTTTAATTTAATTTAATTTATTTCACTTCAGATCAGCTTTGTAGTCAGGCTTTATTGCAGTGCATCTCCACCACCCAGTCATCCATCCTCCTCTTCCCCGCAGACTAAACACACCGTCACTGACACTGAGAGGGAGCAAAGGTTTCCAGTGGGACAGTAATGTGTGGGTGTAGTTTACACAGGCCTGCTCCGAATCCGTGGGCAAATGAAAGTGAATGCACAGTAATAGTTGGTGGATTGTGAAGGGTTAGCATTAGTCAGAACTCCAGACCATGCCTCTGGGTTCTGTCACTATGTGCGTGTGTGAGTGTGTGTATGCTGGGCCTGATTCATCAGGAAGTCCCAGCTGGCCTATCTAATCTCAAATTAGGATTCTGAGGGTGTCGGATTCTCATCATCTTTTAAATCTACAACGTCTGAGCCACTAGATTCTATCTCGACCTGGATGTGTCTGGTGTCTGGTTCTTTTTTTATACCTGCACACAAAAGAAAAGGTGGTTCATTTTTTTTAATTTCACTTGGTCTTTGGAAGGCTGAAACTGTGGCCCTAGATGGATTTTATATATGTATTGGAAACTGTGACACTGAAGTGTTTTTATAAGCATTTTTAAACATGTTTTTTATGTATATTTCACATTATGGCTCTCTAATGACTCAAAAAATCCCGAGCAATTCAGCCGAAGTATTATCTTGTATTGATAAATGTAGTCAGCACTGAGGAGATGTCATGTTGTAGCATGATCGGCCTTTTCACTGCTTACAAAGAGTCTGTGTAACTGATCAATGTGGGTGTAACTGTAACTGTAACTGATCAGTCTGCCCCAGTTTGACAGGCTGCTGCTGACATTCATTCACTGTTATGCATTTTCTACAACAGCAATCCAAAGTTCAAATTTGCAGACGGAACATGTAATCTATATGGAGATCGTCACAGGCCCCCAAGCCTGTGAGCCTGTGTGTGTGTGTGGCCTGACACAAATGTGCTTAAACTGTGGCTTGCATCCCTCCACACGTCTTCACACAGACGGAGAAGAAACAGAAACAGAATATCATTTTGGAATGCGACCAGACCTTTGCATCAGTGCAAGAATATTCAAACCACCGAGCACCAAAGTCAACTTTCCACAGTCATTTCAACACACGTTTGCACTCAGTGCCAGGATTAGTGTGTCTGAAAGCCTCTCAAGAGTGTGTTTGTGTAACTATCTATGAGCTAAGCAAGGTGTTCTCAAACTTTTCCTGTTCCATTTTCATTAAGCCGCTAACCCCCATTTGAAGTGGTTTTGCTTCTAGAGATTAAAGCGTCATGTTAAAATAATCATTCATACATTTCTTTTTTGTTTTGTAATAATTTCTTGAGAATTAAATTATATTGAAATCTATTGCTCATTTTGCTGATGGCCCTCTGGAAGCCCTTCAAAGGACCCGTGGGTGCCCCCTGACTCCACTTTGAAAATCACTGATCCAAGCAACTAATATGTGTGTGTTTGTGTGTGTGTGTGTGTGTGTGTGTGTCCAACAGGAGCAGGCCCGCATGCTGCAGATGGGTATCACTGGACCAGAGGGACATGTACTGAGCAGGCCAGAGGAGGTGAATCTCACACACACACACATACATGTACAGTTTATATACAGTATGTACACGTATGCACATTCCTGCATACACACACACACACACATACACACACATACACATACAGATTATACTACTCACGTTATCCATGATGAATTTCCTGAGCTGGTCGTCACACACACATTGTTCTCGTTACACACATCTGGTTTCAGACCCATTAAAGACCCGGGGTGAAAATTCTCTGGTTCCTCCAATTGTTGCTGCTAATTTTAATTCAACAAACAGCAAAATGAAAGCCACGCTTTAACTTCAGCCACTTGTCTACCGTTAGTTTGACAGGGGTTTTCCAGTCTTTGGGTACAGTGGACCGAAGCAGTTTGCAGGCCTGTTTCATAGTGTCACGCAGTTAAGTGGAGTGCTAAGTATCAAGAGTGTGGCAGTATAATTTAATTGAGCGAAGGCCCAGTTGGAGGAGCGTCTGGTGTCTAGGTTGGTTTTAATTTATTGGTTATTGGACCCAGGTTGAGCCTGTATGCCAGAGCACAATAAGCAGCTAATGTGTGTGCGTCACTTCGCAAAATACAAACGCATGTTGGAGACAGTCATCACAGCTGGAGGCAGCCTCAACTTTCTATGGGCAACTGTATTACAGATACTTTTTTTTAAAAATTCAAATTCACACTGCAAAAAAATCTCCATCTTAACAAGTCATTTCCTCTCATATTCAGTGTTAAAATTGCTTGTTTTTGTTCGGAAAGTCAAAAAATCTGCCAATAGGATGAGACAATCCACTTGTCTCCAATGATAATCGACTTGTTTCCAGAATTTTCTTGAATCAAGTGTCATTTTCTTGATCCTAGTGGGCTGATCTGCCTTATTCTGCCTTATTTCAAGATGTTTATACCCGTTCCCAGAAAAATTCTTGAAACTGCATTGGAAACAGGTGGGAGTATCTCTTCCTATTGGCAGATGTTTCGACTTTTTGATGAAAAACAAGCATTTTAACACTGAATATGAGACTAAATTACCTGTTAAGTGGAAGATTTTTTGCAGTGCATCTGTTAATTTGCTCTCCGGCGCAGTTCCAAAAGCAAAACCTGTTCTTTTTTTTTGTCACTCCTGAGTTTCATAAACAAAATTAAATCTCTAATGTTTCCAAAAAAGTGTTAAAAGATGTGCAGGTGGAAGTTATGGACTGAATTGCGCACATTTTGTATTCTCTCATTTAGCGAAAAAGGGAAATGATTATGTTTGGTGGGTTGGCCCTCATCAAACAATTTAGTGCTTGTTTGCTTATCTCATTTAATTTAATCTAAACTAACTAGCCCAGTTTAATTGAATAAGTGTTTAATCTAACCAAAGCTTTGTCTGTGATGTGGAAATGCTTCCACGTCACTTTGGTCAAAAATGAATTATTCATGTTTTAAGGCTCCCACAGCACGCCATCCACTGTGGGTAAGATATCTGGAGAAGTTTTAAAAAAGAAAAAAGTTAATGTAAAAAGCATTTCCAAGTTAACCACCCTGCCCTGTCTCCGCTCTATATAGCTGGAGGCGGAGGCCGTGTTTCGTGCCATCACCATCGCCAGCCAGACCAACTGTCCGCTCTACGTGACCCGAGTCATGAGCAAGAGCGCTGCCGACATCATCTCACAGGCCAGGAAGAAAGGTAAACAGCAGCATCAAGACCTCATTCAAAAAGGCAATATACTGTATTATATTCATTATGAGAAAAAATGTTGTCACCCATTAAACATTACGTCACTTTTTCAAAGGAAGTAGATGATAATATCCTTTAAAGCATTACAATTAAAGGTAGTGAAGATAGCCTCATAGTGAGCTTTTTTTTAAGGTTTATTTGGCATTTCTGATTTATTTGACAGTGACAATAGAGATTTATCATGAGCATCAACAACAACAGATATTATAAAGAAGATGGAAAGTATAATGAAAGGAGGAGTGCAAGTGCAAGGACTTGGATCAGCGTAGGTAGTGCTTGAGATGAGAAGATTGCAGTTCCATTTTTGGCTGTGGAGTGTTTATTTAGTTTGCTGTGATGTATGTTAGCAGTTTGATACACTGTGCATGGTTAGTAGGTCTTTGCATCATCTCAAAGCTGTGTCACATTGCTCAATAAAATGCTTGTGTTTCTTATTTAGCCTTTATGGTGCAAAAGTCAGTAGATGATAAGGAAACCAGAATAAAGACTCAAGAACTCTTAGCTTTAAAATATTTTTTGAGTAAGAATTTCTAAATAATTTAAAACCCAGGAGCAGGAGGGCGAATGATTTGTGAATTCCTAAATTTGGCAACCCTTTCATTTTTTCATTTTTTCATTTTTTAGCTGTCATCTTTGTCCTATTTTTGGAATATGCTGCCCTTTTTTCTTTTGATACTCCTGCAGATTTGATGTTTTTTTTGTTTCATTTTTTTTTCAACACTACCCTTTTCCTCTTTGAGTGCTCCTCTAGTGCTCGACTTCAGCTCCCCGGTTGCCTTGTTTCTGTCTCATTCCTCTCACGTTAGGAATGCACATACACTCTGCACCTCTGCCCTTATAAGATCATATCGGCGTCTGTCCCCACGCGGCAGATATACACAAACCGTGGCTCTGCTAGGTATTATGAAAAAAAAAGAGGCAATTTTCAGAAGAATCTCCGGGTTTCTCACGCAGGCCTTTACCGCGGTCCAGCTGTCATACACAGTCCCTGCTGTTGCTCACAGACCCAGGAAGAGAGCAGAGAGGGGCCGAGGGGCTTTTGGTGTGATGGAGTGAGAGATTTTTGAGAAAGGCTGGCAAAAAAAGGGGAGAAAGAGCAGAGAAGAAGAATGTGTGTTTGGATGTTTTCACACAGGAGCCTTGTGACGGTTCAGCAGGCGGAGAGCTGGCTTTTGGAGGTCTTACTTTTCTGTGTGTGTGTGCATGTGAGTGTGTCTGCCCTTAAAGAGTGTATATATGAATGCATGTTTTTCCCCTTGTCTGCAGCTTGGCTGATATCCAGGAAAGATATGAAACAGAAGCATAAAGCAACATAAAACTTGTAGATTATGACAGGAGTCAGACTGATTTATCCCCCATTGACACACAATGGGGGACAAAGTGGAATCCCTCCTGGCAAATGATGACTTTGTTTTGGGCTTTTCAAACATTAGACATGGCTGCTGTCCTGCAAACAGTGTGTCAGATATATTACCAACCCCTTTAGGGAGTTTAAACTGTCTCCAAATTTTGAGTGAATTTTGACTGATGCAACAAAAGCGTAATTTGACAATTTTGAGGAAACTGAGTGATTAAAATGAGCAGCAACAATAGATGCTTAACCGTATGCTGTTTTTTTCCCTAGGGAATGTTGTGTTTGGGGAGCCAATCACGGCCAGCCTCGGGACTGATGGGACGCACTACTGGAGCAAGAACTGGGCCAAGGCGGCCTCTTTTGTAACATCACCGCCTCTCAGCCCTGATCCCACCACCCCAGACTATCTGAACACACTGCTGGCCAGGTACTCGCCACACTGCCCCCTTCTGGTCAGCCTGCTCATCATGGCACACTAGCTTGACATCTTGTCATATTTCATAGCAGTGGAGTCCCTCACTCACAAAATTCCCATCCAAACTACATATAGATCATCAGTGGAGTAATTCTAAATATCTGACTGGTAGTTTTGTTTGTTTGGCATGCTGTTAGCCATGTCAACATTCACACATTTGAAAGTGTTTACGCTGTATAAAGAGAAACTAGTAGCAACTGATAGCGCTAATGCTTCCTCTCAATTTGAATATATGGCATCCAATGTTCTCATCATCAGTTAAGAGGAATTCATCTTCATGCGTCCAAGATCAATATGGATTTAGAGGCATGGTTTGCAAATACAGGACTCTATTTTTTAAGAGTAAGAGTTTTCTTTATTGATCCGCTGAAGGAGAAATTCAAGGCAACACAGCAGCAGCAATTACAAGAATTACAAACCGATGCCTTGCAGAATAAACGAATACATTATGAGCCAATAGAAATAAACAGTAGTATAATATGTACATGTGCATAATTTAACTGAATATACATACAATATATGTACCATGTATATGTATATTTTGCATGTGGTACCTGTGAACATGTGCTTTATGACAAGTTAAGTTTGGGTATGAATAGGACGATGCCAGCTGTGCATTACTTTATCAATGTCACATCTATAATCATAATAAAGAACTTCCTTCAGGCTATTATGATGGTTATAAAATAGCTGCCAGTGCATGACTGAAGAGCTTTTCCACAAGTACTGTATACACAGGAACAAGATAGATTGATAACTAGCTCCATTGTTGCCACAAGAACTGATGAAACTGAAGTTCTCTGTAATCCAGCACTACAGAAAAACATAAATATGCAGTATGGTTCAAATGAGGCTCAGGTCTTTCTGTCCTTTTGATAAATCTGCAGTTGTTGCACAAGTGTCTGTTGAGCTAAAGCAGCCAATGAAAACATCAATACCAGCTTGTGCAGCAAAAAGAGGCTCTGGCACAAGGCTCAGGCATTATTCACCTTGTCTAGTCCCAGTTCTGTCAGTTTTGTTTCTCCTGGTGAAATAGTGTTTTCCTCCAGGTTTGGCTCCAGGGGAACAAAGATTGAACCTTTGATATAGTCATCTTTTGTGGTTTCAAAAGAGCAGTGCTACATCTTACATCGTCCTGATTTGATTCCTGGCAGTAGAATTGTGTATTTCTAGATAAGACATACGATATAACGGATCTTACAGTGTATCGATGGTCTTACACAATGTCATGAAACGAGCCCCATGTATTAAGATGCGAATGACGTGACTGAGCATGAGAAGTGAGATCAATACATCACCTCACCATGAAATTATTACCAGAAACACCAGAAGGAACAAGCAGCAGTTTAACATTTCAGTAGCATGACAGAAAAACAGGTGTGGAAAAGTTTTCTACTGTTGAAAGTTTTTAACCATGAACATTACCCATAACCTAAGACATTTTACTTGAATAAAATTTAACTCTTATAGCTATCCTGTTCACAAAATAAACTGGGGTGTCCAGGCAAACAATTCTTTGGCAATGGAGGAATTTAATCCTCACCTTGTTTCTCCTCCCTCCTCCAACTCCAGTGGAGACCTGAATGTGACTGGCAGTGCTCACTGTACCTTCAGCGTGGCCCAGAAGGCCATCGGCAAGGACGACTTCACCCAGATCCCTGAGGGTGTCAATGGGGTGGAGGAGAGGATGGCCCTCATCTGGGACAAGGCTGTGGTGAGGACTGGCTGCATACTTTTCTCCACTTTTATTTTTTTTTTCAACTTAGGATGAAGGACAGGAACATAAACGGAGAATTATGCATAATAATAATAATAATGCATAAATATAGGAGGAATTGCATCCAATTTAATTTGAGAATAAATTACTTCTGACATGAGAATAACACTCATTATGGAATATCAGCCATCTTAAGGCTTTACCTGCTATAGGCTATGGTGTTCATTTACAGTTTATGTTTTCAGACTTTTATTTTCTTCCCGATTCATGCTGTAACCTCCTCGCCTAAAAGAAAACCAAACTTTCGGAGCCTTCTCCTTGTTTAGTTTTGTTGCATCTGAAGTCTCTGTTTGAGTTTTCTTCTCAAAATCTGTTTTCACTCTTCTCTTCTGCAGCCAGATCTAAATCTGTATCATCTCTGCGGTTTTTGTTTTTTTTAAGGAAGCTCTTGTTCTCTGTCTCCATCCTTTTATCTCACTTTCTCTGTTCTCCCCTACACCTCCTCTCTTTCTCCCCAGCTATTTCTCTCTCTCTCTCTCTCTCTCTCACCGTCTGCCTCTCTGACTCTTTCCCTCCCTTTCTACATTTTTCTGTCACCCTGTCTCCTTCGTAGTCTCGCTCTATTCCTTCCTGTCTATCTCCACATCTGTCCTTTCCTTCACCCTCGCATACAGCACATTTCTCTCCTTTTTTTTCTCCCTTCTTTCTTTTCATTTCTTGCTATCACTGTGTCTCTGTAGCGCTAACAGGCAGAGGGTTGTAGCTTTTAGACAGCTGTGCGGTTGTCAGCAGCTTGACGGTGGCGGCGCTGCTTCTGAAATGTTGATGTTCTGAAAAAAGTACAACTGAATAAATTTCCTTTGGGGAATAAAGCAAAATTGTAGCTCACACCAAACTTTTACTGAAAACTCCCTTTTTAAATATCATGGCTACATATCACCATAACTGGATAGAGAAAAAAAGGCATAAAGACGAGGTAAATGCACTGAAAAAGCATTGGAAATTTGGTGGAGTGGATCAGAGGTGAATTTGACCACAGTTCACCTACAGCAAATTCCTGGGTGAAATTAACTTTATTGCACAGATCCAACAAGAAACCACAAGCAAATTAAACGAGAGACGGGCCGCTTGGATATTTATGAAAAAAAAAAATTTGACAGGTTAATAATGCATGGGGAACAAGCAAGATGAGAGGTTTACTGTCAGTTTTAAAGTGTGTAAATGTTACGCGAGGAAGTGATGAGTGCAGCAATCTATGTTTTAGAGAGAGAAAGAGAAGACGCCTTTGAGGAAAAACAGTTGAATATTGTTACGCTATAAACTTGTTGCTTTTAATCAAAGGTGGCACTTATGTAATGCTATTGTGGTTGCAATTGCATCTCTTACTCAACATATCCTGCAGCTGCATTGCATTATTGTCTATTGGGGCCGCTGCTGGTGGATAAACTGGTGTCTCTGCTTCCTCTGTCATTGATTTCTCCCTGATTGTTGAAAGTCAAAAGCTTTTGCTCTTCGATTCTGAAGAACTGTGGGACTGTCACCAAAACTTTCAGATCGCTGAAAGATTTTCTGCAATTGTAGCTGCACTTGAAGGATCTTGACATGATGTTGTGTCATCTATGTTTGGCTTGTTATATGCAGGCGTAAAATAAACCACAAAATAATCAGCCTAAGAATGCATGGAAAGTACCACAGCAATAGTTTTTGTAGGGTAAATTTTTCCTGTAATCTGCACACCAGAGACAAAATTGAATGCCAGATGTAAATTTTCTCCAGGTAAATTAAATTAGATCTAGATATAATGCATGTTCAAGATGAAACTTAATGCTAGGTGTGAATTTGTCATTTCAACCTGTGATCGTTTTCCAATCTCCCAACACTCGTTCTTTTGACAAATGTTTCCTAATCTCTTTTTTTTGGCTTGCTTCCCCTCCCAGACTACAGGCAAGATGGATGAGAACATGTTTGTGGCTGTTACCAGCACCAACGCAGCTAAGATCCTGAACCTGTACCCACGCAAGGGTCGGGTTGCCGTGGGTTCAGACGCCGACCTGGTCATCTGGGACTCCGACTCCGTCCGCACCATCACTGCCAAGACACACAACTCGGTAGGTATGCACGCACAGGTCAGAGTTCAGGATCTGAGCTTCCCATTGGCTCGCACAACATCACCAGCTACATTCTTGTGACATTGCGGGTTTGGATCGGAGTTTTGACATATGTTTTTGCTGTCTCCCTTTCTCCATCCTTTCCTCACATTCTACAAGAAAACATTTTTTTACACTCAATGATGAAAATAAGAATCATTCTATTGAAAAAACACATATTTTAGTTTCCTATCCCTTTAATAAATAGGTCACCATTTAAAGCAGTGAGAAATCTTAGCCTGGTCTGGGTGATTGAATGCAGCAGGGAGGCACACAGATGATCAGGAGACTTCTTCCTGACTGATGGTGGGCGATAACTCTCAGGATGTTAACGTTACAGGTCCAGATTCCACCATGGCATGCCAAGTGGAATTATAACCCCATACATTTATTTGCGCAGATGCATTACGATTGGCTGGATGTGGTATGAGCCTGGGTGGAAATCTTGTATAAGCCACTTGGTTTCCAAAAAAACAAAAAAAAACAACAAAAAAAGGGATTCAAAGAGGAAAAGAATGACACTTAGAAAAAGAGGGAATGTTAGATATGCCATAAGATGTTAGAAGTTGTCTCATTAGGGGAAGATTAAAGCGTATAGGATTTCAGTGTGTGTGTTTCTGTGTCTATATGTCTTTGTGTGTAAGTGTTTGTCTATGAGAGAGAGAGAGAGAGCACATTGTTGACCAGCTTCCAGCCGGCTCTCAGTTCCTCTGAACGGAAATGAAGTCCCAGTGGATGTTCGCTGCTAATATGACCGCACTCACCCTGTACTTGCCCCACAAATCAGCTCTTAATGTAAAGTAGAGCCTCCCTAAATCCAAAACCCCCAGAAAGAGCAGAAATATGGATTTGTTAAAAATATGGATTATTAAAATATGAGGGATAATCCATCCAAAACCTATTCAATAAATGTCAGTGATGCATACATTTTCCAAAATGCCTTGTACAGTCCAACTACAGTTTATCAGCAGGGAAGCCATTATTTATAATTAACGTTTATATCATGCATTGAAAATAAAATATTACATATTTTGCTCACCCAGCTCATCCAGCATGTTCTCATGACTGCAACAAGGGTTTATGTCAGTCAATGCACAGGATTATATTTGTTATGGTGGCTGCATTGCATACTTTACAAGATATATGAGTAGTCGAAATGCAATGTACAGATTTACAGAGGCGACTGCATGCCAAGTCGCTGCCAAGACTGAACATATTTTGCTGCTTGGCATTCCTACCAGACAGGCCTGACAACTGTAGGCCGCTCACTGCAGCCAGTGCCAGCTAGTAACTTTCATCACTGGTAGTTTGACCCGTGCAAAGCAAAAAATGTCCTTTTTGTTCAGTCATTCAATCTTTTAATAAGTGTTACGATCAATTTCTAAAAGAGGTGGGTGAGGAGAAGTATTTTCTTTTTTATTTTCTTTTGGTTTAAGGGACAGTCTGAAACCAGTGGACGAGTTAACATTTCAAATGTCACTTGTTTGAATCAAAATATTAAAACTACTTCAGAAACAAGTGTGTTATCCCAGATGATTTCACCCTTTTTTTGAACCTTTTAAAACTCAATCCAACATTAGATTATTTGAGTCGATGCACTTTTACGTTTGCTGTGGTTTGCCCAGACTCCATGCAATGAAAGCGAGTATCTGGCACCCGTGGCTGACCAAGTGACGGCCGGCATGTCCTAATAATCCCTCAGCAGTGCGGTTATGAAGGCGTCTTCAAAGTTGTAATCAAAAGTCCAGCTGCCCTACATATAAAACATTTTTGAGCTCCTCTTCATCGCCAGCTGAGAGTGTTAGTACAGTAACAATACTGGGGAACATGTCCGTCTGATTATTGGACGGTTCGACACAGTTAAGGCTCCATCTCCTTGCAGAGGATTGGAGAGGAATTGCAACAAGTGCGCTCTTATCGAGATCCGTTCCCATACACAGTCACACTGAATCCATGTGCATACACACGCACAGACGCATACACACAACACACGTAATCCCCTGGCAGATGAGGATGAAGCCTTCAAGACGCAGACAGCAGAAGAGCCCAAACAGGCCACTTCAGCAGCAGAGGAAGTGTCAGCACAGGAAATGAAGGCTTTACCAGCCTAGCGCACTTCCTGTATATACAGAAATACTCCAGTGTGGAAGAAGAGATGGGGGAAATAAGCCAGTGGGGAGGTGTGTGTGTGTGGAAAGACTGACAGCAGGCGAAAAGGAAAGAGTAAATGGGGATAGCAGATAGAGAGATTGAGATTGTAATAAAATGGAGTACAACACAGCAATGTACAGTATTTAATTCAACCAACTGCTAACCTCATCTCCGTACAGAAGCATGTTAGAGGTAAGAGGCGCGCGCTAAAGCCACCGCGTTCATCTCTAGAGGAAAGAGAGGACGAATCGGACTAATACGCTTTCTCCAAATGTGGAGTACATCCACCGAGATCCTTACGTAATGATGTCACCCTCTCATTTCCTGCTGGTCGCCCCCGTCCAGATAAAACAACGGAGCAGCGCAGCAGCGGAGGAGAAAACACGGCCGCTTCCAGCCATAAATCTACCTTAATGCACGCGCTGACGCCCGGCCAAACACGAGCGGTCGGCGCTGTTTACCAACCCGCGGCGCCGGGAGATGCCTTTCCCCTTTATAGCAATTAGAACTGCAGTGTCATGCTTGCACAGCGCGCTATCAGCAAGCCCACATCTGGCGCGGGCGGCTTGTTGTGAACACATAAAATACATAGACGCGCACTTAATATGCACATGAGGACTGGATTCTCACACATAGACACAAACAGGCACAAACACACGCACACACACATACACATAGGGCTCGGTCATGACATCATGTTTGGCAGACAGTAAGCCCTTAGTTATGTCCTGTTCTGGCCTGGATTTGGACGGCAGCAGAAAACAGGGCCGTGTGCAGAGGAAAAGAGCAACAATGGAATGAGGGGAGGGGACCATCGCCGATCACGAACATGTCCAGAGAAGAAAGTTGGCAGAGGGGGAATTGGAAGGGGATGAATAGCGCGCGAAGGGTGAATAAACGAGAGAAAGAGAGGGAGGGATTACATAAATCAAGCAAGAATGGTGGAAGGGCATCGGGAGGGGAGGGTGGTGGTAGAGAGAGAGAGAGAGAGAGAGAGATATTATGGAGTCATCAGGGTCCAGCTGGATGATGGCAGCTGTTTGTCTTCATGCCGAACGGACAAGCATAAGAAACAAGCTGATGAATGAGGAACAATGGAGAAGGAGGGATTAGGAGACAGAACGAGGGGAGAGAGGGAGTTTATTTTTTCTTCGTCCTCCCCCCACATGTTGCCAATTAACACCAAGCCATTGAGTCATCTCTGCAGAGTCGGCCCTCCGTCTCTCGCCCGCGTTCTCGTCTTGACTCCCTCTGCCCCCTTCACTCCTTTCTTCCCCCACCTTTTCCCTTCTGTCTCACCATTTTCTTCCCCTTTGCCCCTCTCATTCCCTCCATCATCAGCTATACTTCCCTTCCATCTGTGCATCCATTCATCCTTCACCCTGTCCCTCTGAACTCACAACCCATTAACCCTCTCTCCTCCCCTCCATGCATCCCTTTCTCTCCTCTTGCACCTTCCTCTCTCATTTTCTCTTCCTCCCTCTAATCTCCTTCTTTCCC
>OMLF01021073.1:0-10150 GCA_900302615.1 Holocentrus rufus | reverse complement strand
TGGGTGCCAGGGTGCTTCGGATGGGTGTCAGGGTGCTGCAGTGATAGGCTGTGGTCACAGAGGGCATTAGGAGAGATAGAGAGCTGCGTGCGTATCTGGGTCCCAGCCTGTGTCAGTGGCAATTAGCTACGCTCCTTTGCTGCTTCCGAACATTCCGCTATTCATTTTCTATGGGGCCAAAAATCGCAGTTTTTCTGGAATTGCGAAAAATCGGTGCATCGGATCGCTTAGCTATATACAAGCACACCTCACTGAATCGAGCCGGACGTTTTACAGTTCGTTTGGTGCCGATAGCTCGAAAACTGTGGGAGGAGAAGCGTGCAGAAAATCAGCCGGAATAATAAGAAGAAGAAGAAGAAGAAGAAGAAGAAAAAGAAAATCGGATTACAATAGTGTGATTGCTTGACAGCAATCACCCTAATAAGAAGAAGAAGAAAAAGAAAATCGGATAACAATAGTGTGAGCAATCACCCTAATAAGAAGAAGAAGAAGAAGAAGAAGAAGAAGAAGAAGAAGAAAAAGAAGAAAATCGGATTACAATAGTGTGATTGCTTGACAGCAATCACCCTAATAATAAGAAAATCATAATACCAATATGCTGGATCTCTTTGCACTTCTGACATTCTCCACGGAACTTGAAGCAGCCAGCAGAGTTGCGGCGAATCTTCCTGCAGGTCATCCCGTTGGTGGTGGTGGTGATGACATCCTCATTCACACTGCCATCTGGGGCCAGGACAAATACAAAGATCAGGTGACATTTGCCTACACACTGGCAGCTTGGGCCTGTTGCTGCATGTCGTCCCCCTTCTCACTCCTCTGTCCTTCCTGTCACCCTATACTGTCACTGTCTAATAAAGCAGAAATGGCAAAAAAAGGAACCTCTGGCCAACTCTAAAGCAGTGTTAAGTAGAGGAGGACAGAAAGCGTACCTTCAGAAGTAAGCATGTCCATGTCATTTATGTTCATCACGAAGCCTTCGGACATGCTGGGGAGCTGGAATAGGCTCTGGAAGCTTTGACTATGGAAGGGTGAGCGGGCCACACGGGTTGGCTGATCATGAACGTCCCTACGGGTAATGGGGCCTGATCCCCATAGACGGGGCATACGGGGAATAGTGGGCATACGAGGCATGGAGAACGCTGGAGGTTGGAAGGAGGGCATGTGGTCAAATACCTGAGAAACACCAAGAAAACACAGAGTTAATATTGTTGTTCCAGTCATACTTCTAAACTGTTGCTAAAAATTGAGTGTGTTGTATTCCTGTCCATATGAAGACCAAATGTCCTCACAAGGTTGGAAAGATGACAAATTCTCCCATGTGAGGACATTTTGCCAGGCCTCATCTATGGATGGGGCTAGTTTAGGGTAAGGATAAAGATTAAAAGTATATTTATGCTGAATTTTTGAAAGATTGGCCCCTTGGTCACCTTAACTGTTACATAATAAGATCATAGAAAGGAAAATAATTCATGTATCCCCAGTAGATCGTAGGCTCTGGTGCTGCATGCTAACACTTCGGCATACACTATGTTGAGCGATAGCAGACCATCACCATTATCCAAAGTGAGACGCCTAACCTTTTATTTATGAAAATGTGCTTTTCATTGTTGGCTAGTTGGTTTTTATTATGTGGCATGCAGATTAATACATTTCAAAAATTTAATAACTAACTCATTACAGCTGATGTAGCCTAGTTCACTTTTGGAAATATTTCTAATGATCAACCGTGTGTTCATTCCTCAACACTTCCACTTCCTATGGAAACTGGAACAGTAGCTCTGATTGTTCAAAACTTTATTTCACATTTCTAGAGACATTGACTATAAAGAAGAGATACCCCCAAGCAATGGGATCACGACCAAGAAGACCATCTCTTTGTATGGGGAGATGCCTACATCTAGTATTCTGGCATATCTATTGTCATTTGCTTTCCACATATAGGAAGAGTAACAAATTGCATACAACAGAGTCATTTTTTTTCTGATGACTTTATGCATCACAGCAAGGTTAGAAAGGTAGCAAGGTTCTCATTTTCTAACTTTTGAGGCAATGCTAGTAGCCTACTATCACTCAACATCATGTATGCTAATGTGTTAGCATGGAGCAACAGAGCAATGGAGCAACCACACACATACACACACACACGCACCACCATACTTAGGACCACAATGGAAATAAGCTCTTGGGCTTTATTGTGTTTATCCTTTCGACAAATACCTCCAGATGAGGCTGCATATATATCTATATCTATTCATTTATGTAATATATCACTGTCAATAAAGAAATTCAACCACTGAATGTAGTCAATGGACGATCCTCAGTCAGTGGAGAAATACTGCAATACTTTTGTGTATGCATGTGCAAGGTTAGACTTAATCAGATATATACTTATTTGTTTGTGTGTGTACATGATTATACAAATATGCATCTGTGTCTGCATTGTTTATCCCCACATATGTGTGCATATCATATACAGTATATTCCCATATAAATGTGTGTATTTGTGTGTATACCTTACCTTCATACTCTCCCTGAAGATATTGTTTACATTTTCAACCACTTCTGTGTATTTTTGCTCCATGTTCCTGAGCTGCTCCTTCTGTTGCTCTGACTGCTTCTCCAGATTATCAATGTTCTCCCCGTTGATCCAGATGGATAAGGGAGAGGTTCTGTTTAGCACCTCGTCCAGCTAGAGAGGAGAGAGGAGGAGCATCTTTCATTCCAAAGCATGCTGTTTTCCAAAGGCAATTTCATTGTCTCATGAGGAGAGTAAAAGAGGGAGAGAAAAGCAGTGGAGCGAGGTAAGGAGAGAAGTGACCACGTTCTCATTTCAAATACAGCTGTGGTCGCATATGCTAGTATAAAAAGCCAATAAACTATAACTTTCCTCTCCTGAAAAGACTGCATCATCATATAAATTATGTCAGTTTGATGCTATTTTCTATAATGCATACTATGGATTTATGTCACAAAGATGTCATCCTAAAAAGGTGAGTAAATTGTTGAAATGTCAGGCTTTTTTTTTTTTTTTAATAGTCAAATTTCTTCTATATTCCTAGAGATGAGCATCTTATTTCAAATGCTGCCTTTGTAAATGCTTGAATTTCCCTGTGGAATACTTTCTATAATGTCAGATTGTGTCTTAACAAATGCTAAAAATTTCATTTAACGATATATGCTATCTTGGAAGGGGGTACAAGGAATCAGAAGAAGATGAAAAGGCATAAAGAAGTAAGAGGAGGAAGAAACAAGAGCTGGGTGTCATCCAGTGGGTTTAAAGGTCCTGACCTGTCGTCCCACCAGTCCGGAGCCACTGTGGCATGTTTGGGAGTAGTATCTGATGCATGTATTCTTCAGGCAGGGCTTGCACTCCTCCCACAGGGCCTTTATGGTCTCGTTGCAAACCTCCTCCTCCTGCTCCAGCTTGGCCTCCATCTCATGGGCTGCAAGAATCGCATCCTGTATCGAAACAGGGACATTTTAAAGTGGCATTCCAGGAGATTGGGTGCTTTGTGTCATGTCCAACAACACCTCTTAGCTCCTCTAAAGTCACCCTAAAGCACAGCCTCTCATGGCTTACTGCTTAACACTGACTTAGCAGACTGTTGGTTTGGAGGAACTGGAGCGAAACACTTTGAGATGTGATCCATTTGTCTTCATTAGAGAGGTCGAACATCCACTAATGCATGAAAAAGGCGCTGTTAATACCTGCGTCAGGTATATCCCTACCTCCTTCTGCTTCTTCGTCTCCTCCAGAGCGTTGAGTAAGTCCTTGTGGTCCTCTGTCGATTTCTCCATCACAGTCTTCATCTCCTTCACTCCACTGATGGCGTTCTCAATTTGTTCATCCAAGTACTTCTGTCCCTGGATTGAGATCTCTGTGAAGAAAAATGGTGCTGTTTTTGTGTGCTGTAAGTACATGTCTGCAACATGATTGCATACGTACCATTCTGTTCATCTTAGTAGCATTTTAAACAAATTAAAAAAACCCTCGACTGATCCTCGGAGGTGCTCCTTGTAGCATTTTAACATCAGTAAACCATTCATTCTGAGACACTAGCTAAACCTCTTCAACTCTGCCGGTCTCATTGGAGGTTTCATCATTACAAATGTATGCTGCTTTGTTCAAACCCACAAACTTTATTTTAAATTGTAGTGGAGATCCCAAGGTTTCTAAAGATATCAAACATGTTCTGCTGAATTACAGGGAAATGTGTATAAAATGATTCACAAGACATGTAGGTATTTTCTATTTGATGTAATGCTGCTAAAACAATGGCATCTTTGCTTTGAATATTTCCCTCAATATAAGTCTGATGTAGGTTCAATGAAGCTGCAACCAGCAGATGCAGAATATGTACAGTATGTGCTATTGTCATTCAATATGCAATTTTTTTTATAATTTTGAAGCTATTTTAAATTACATTATACCTTATATATACCTTATTAAAACCTTATACTGTCATATTCTTTGCAGTCAATCTCTATGTGGACTGAACTGTGCTTGGTTGTGCTTGAGTGGATTTATGGAAGGCCGTGGAAGTGCACTTACTTCTGCACAGTTTGTAGTCATTTCCAAAGTGCCGAGTTTTAAAAGTCTGTGTGGTGCAGACTTACGCTTGAGGTCGTCTTTAGATGGAGGGACGATGCAGTTGGCCGAGGCCAGAAAAAGGGCCACCACTGCCAGGGACTTTGGCATCTTCCTTTTCATCATCATTATCATCATCAGCATCCTCTCTGACTCTCGCGGATGCAGCAGGCGATGAAAAACAAAACCTGGAAAAGCAACAGAGATGAAGACACCAGACTAAATAAATACTGTATAGACAAATACATTTGTGCATGCCCACCCCTGCACACACACAATCAGTTCCTGTCATACCTCAAAGAAAAAAAAAGCATCAAACTGTTCAGGGTGAATGGATTTTTGTCAGGTTATATGCATGAAGATTTCTTATTGGAATTATGTTTCACCGTTTCAGTGGATATTTCAGAAGCTTATCCACCCTAACAAAAATAAAATTCTGGGGAAACACTGTATACTTGTGTTTTTTAGCATGAAAATTTAAAGTCACTGAATATTTGGAATTATCAGTTAAAGCCTACTGTGTATCTCTGATCCAGGTCTCCCTAGTCTGGTGTTGTTGTAATGCCACTTTAACTCCACTAGAGGGCAGTATGGATCGTAACAAACCACAGAGCAACATACGCAGCAGAAAATGACCAGACTTGCTGGGCAATTTCCACCCTTATGCAGCACAGCATAAAAATAACAATCCAATACAAATAAATAATTCATCAAATGCTCATGTTACCGTATCAGAGTGAAGGTGCCCAAAATGAAGTGATACGTACTTATATACAGAGCCCCTTCCTACCCATTAAGGCTCGGCACGGATATTATTGCAAAAATGACCTCAAATCAGTATTTTTGGTGACTTTGACCAACTGTGCCTCTCAAAAGAACTTTATAAAGGCATCGGCAGGCTCTTCCTCTGTTTACCTGTTTTTCTGGCATATATTGGTCAGCTGCCTATGCATCCAACAATGACAGATTCAACAGATTGTGACTGTAGCTCCTACTTTCACCCCCCCAACACACACACACACACACACACACAGTCATCTGACAGATGAGCTCACTCTCCCTTTTCTCTGTGAAGTGACCAGAAGCCTTTCCCTGTAAAAACCTCTCCCAGTAAGTCTAATCTCTGTTGATTATTTCTGCAGCTGACCATAATCCGCCCTTTTCCCCCATAAACACAGGAATGGGACTCTAGACGCATTTGTCATTCAGCCATCGTCACACTGGGAAGTAACACCAGTTCATTTCTGAAAAATTGCTCTTCCCAGTGTGAATGTGTGTTACTGTGTGCATGTGAAATAGATTCTTGCTGGGAAAGTGAGAGGAGGGGGCACAGTCAACCTGGATAAACCAATGTTAAAAAATATACTGTGCCCCAGTTTTCAGTGTCACCTATTTTTGAAAATGATCTCATTGTCAGGTTTCAGGAAATACCTCTCAGACTAAAAGTGTAGTCAACTACTTCAGAGCATTGGAAGTCAAAGAGCAAACTGTATTACCTCTTCCACTGAATTTGCTCTATCAGCAGCTTTTTGTGCTGAAAAAGTTTTTGAAAAATCCATATTTTTGGAAGAATGTCCTGCTGGTCAACTTATCTGTTAAGTGATGAAAACAAAGACTTATTGATTCATCCATGTGTCCTCTGTAGGTCATTTGTTCTGGTGCACCATGTTAACACTTTAGCATACACTCTGTTGAGTCATAGTAGGTCACCAGCATTATCCAAAGTGCAAGGACTGACCTTTTAATCATAAAATGTTTTTGGTCCATACATTCATTAATTCTGAAAATGAAATATTTGATCAGTATAGCTGATGTATCGCTATTTATTTTTGAAACCTCTTCAGGTGAGCAACCTATTCATCTGCTGTGTAGCTGTCTCCTGTCACCAACCACCTTCACTTTTACGGAGACAGGGAAAGTAGTCTCTGATAAAAATAGCAAATTATTCTTCTACTCTTTCATTTAAAGTTCACACACACAGTATTTTTAGACTATTCTTTTTTTCTACTTATTCTTAGGACTTTTTGTATATATAGATATACACACACCACTTTGTTTTTTTTTTAAGTTATGTACATTTTTTGTCATGTGGGCTATATGAATTGCTGCAACAACAGAATTTCTCTTCGGGGATCGATCTATCTATCTATCTATCTATCTATCTATCTTTATTTCCTTAGCTGCATATCACTTAAGACTACAGACTGTTGAGCTTTGAAGCTGCTACAAGTTCTCACAACCCTAGTGGCCTGTTATTCAGCATATTGTATGCTGCAGTGTTAGCATGGAGCACCAGAGGCAATTGTCCCCCAGGGACACATGAATGATTTTTGTGTCTATTTTCTCATGACTTAGCAGGTAAATTTACCAATGGCACAATGTCCTTAAAACACGGTATATTCCTTTAACCTGCAGTGAAAACTAATCATGGGTCCCTCCACCGTTTCAAACCCAGTGGGACTCAGCTCCCACTGTGGACAGAAAATGTCCCACTTTCTCCTAAATGAGGGTGTGCGTGACTGCAGCAGTTTTGATGAGCTGCAGCCGCCTGTAACAATGAGGTTATTTTTCATGTGACAATAGCTCGCAATCCTCTTACTTAATTATAACGTGCCAGTTAATGGAAGGCTTGTAAACAAGCAGAGAATATGCCTTCGGCGATGCCTTTTTAATGAGCGACACTAAGTAAATAAATAAATATATGGGTAAGGCTTAAACTTGCGCAAACAGGAAAGAGTGAGTAAAGAGTGAGTAATGCTTTGGGGGGAAGAAAGAGAGAGAGAGAGAGAGAGAGAGAGAGAGTTTGCAGAGGCCCGGCTCTTTCTTTGGTCAGTTCCAGCAGCAGGGACCCTGGTTACACAACTGAAAACATGCAAGCCAACTAGCCGTCCGTTCCAGATGTTGTCTGTGTGACACCGGCAGGCCTTCCAGAAAGTTCGCTCAGTCTCAGAAGGTGACACAATGCTAAACCTATACCACATCTGGACACTGTGCTACAATTTCTACATTTCTTTGCTCACAATAGAGTTTTTTTCACAGCAGCCACTTTGACATGAACTGGCAGGGTAAACACAGGTGATTAATAACACTAATGCCATTAGTAACACCTGTGTTTACCCAGCTACATCATGTCAGAATGGCTACTATGAAAAAGGTCTGTTCTTGGTGATTTTTTTTATCCCATTCAAATATTACATTTGCATTTGCTGACAGCTGGCAAGCATGTAAGAATTAGCCCTAAGCTAGTTTTACCTGTTTATTGTGTATGCATTATTGTCTGTAGAAATGTTCAAGTGTGATACCACTGGTATACAGATGTTAAAACATACAGACAAGTGATACCACCTCTGTTCCATTTACAGTGAATGGGTGGTTCGCACTGTGGGTTGGCATTTTCAATTTGCATTTTGCACCCAAATGAGCCATATATAACGGAGTTATGATGTAATAAGAGTCTCTTCTAAACCAGGAAATATATATCCCTGTAGAAAAAATAGTTTTGGCACAGTCATTCTGCAGTTCTGTTTAGTCCGGAAGAAACTCTTTCCTGTATTCAGATCTTTATGAGTAAAGCATAAGAGAGTTGTTGTTCTTCTTTGTTGCTTTTGTCTGCCACATTTTGCCTCTAATCCTTTTCTTAATAAATAGCAGCTTTTTAAGTCTAATTCATCATCTGCACAATAATATGCTCTCCTCCAGGTTTAAGAGCTCAACATACATTTTAATTTCCTATTTTTCCATTGAGGGTCGCTCTGGGTAAACCTAAATTGCAAAGAGATGAACTCTATGATGACTTATCTTTAATCCAGTTTTTTTGGATCCAGGGATGGAGGTCACACCCATCAGTAGGCAATACAAACAACACTAGTCAGCCATGAGCTCAGCATTTTTGCATGGTCAAAAACAATTACAGAGACAATTAAAAACATTATACGGTGTAATAAAAGTTAGCAGCGTATCTAATTTCACATTCTAATCTAATCTATTCTATCTAGTGCTAGAACATGTTATATTTCATACTACGATTTTTGGTACTACATTATTTTACAGTTGCATAGTTATTACCACAGCACCTGCAAAAAAGCCGCACTCAGAGTCGGCAGCTTTTTTTATTTATTTATTTATTTATTTTAATTTTTTTTATTATTATTTATTTATTTGGGCTCTGAGCATCTCTGAATCGCAGCGAGATAAAGCAGAGCTGCAGACGCCCTGGAGATAAAAACGGTGTGACTCACCTCTCTGCAGGTCCGGACTGTCCAGAGCCGCTGAAGCTGTTTCAGCCCCGTCCCGCTGCTATTTATACCAGCGGATAACGGGAAGTTGTTTGTGATTCACTGGCGAAGTATGCCGCCATAATAAAACATACCACTTCTGGTCCCGAGCTTCAAAGTAAAACCCATATTCAACCAAGATTTCTTTCGATAGATTTGACCAACACAAACTGTGTCTTTAAACATGGAGCTGTCCTATAGGGAAAATTACGTATTTCGCATGTATTAAGTTATCTGAAACATCTGAGTTGCATAAGAATCTTGCAACTATACATTAAAGGTATACAACCCCCTTTTGAGACATATTTGAGAGCTGAAACACTGATTCCAAATCATTTTCAAAGTCTATAACATGCATTCTGTCTGCATATTGATTATAATAAAGCATTCAACTGTATCTCTATCTCAATCGTTCGTATTATCAATCGTTCTCAATCGTTCCTATTATCAGTCTTACACACCCACAGCAAGCAATATATACATATATATAGAAAACGACAGAAGCCAATGATTGATGGTCTTTTTTAAATTATATATGTCAAACGCTTAAATTAATCGAAACAAGGGAATACCCTTTGCACACAATTATTCTTGAAGTGGTAAATGTATTTCACAAGTCTCACATTAGGCCTGCATATGGTACAGTTGTCTTTGCACTCCATGTATAAAGCACTGTCTCCAATAAACGCAGCCGATTTTGTTGTTCTGCGCCCATTAGATCCAGGGACGTGCTTGTTTTTGCATCCCTCCCTGACCGCGAAAAACGTTTATATTTTGAAAGCAAAATGGATTAGTTTCCGGTGTTAAACTGGCGAAGTCTGTCTGACTTGACTCTCGATGCCGAGGACTTCTCTAGAAGCTGTGAAATATCTGGGCAGCTTTCGAAGCTCCTGGTTAACCACAAGAGAGCGCTTGGATCCAGCAAATACGAGGTCTATTTTTTTCTGTCACTCTAAATCCCATAACTTTATTGTAACGGCTGTTTATCCGGAGCATGTAGAGGATTAGCACTCCTCATCTGCTTTTATTTTTCTCTGTTCTGCAATGCTACAAAACGGGTGCACCAAAGCCGGAGAAAATTGTTATGAAGTCAAAGGCTGCCCACTGGCTTATCTGGACAAATGTGTTTTCACATGCATGTGCGCATAGTTTACCGTAATCTGGAGTCTGAATAATGCGACTTTTGGGAAGTGCTTAAGTAGCTTTGAAGGCGGGGCGAAAGAGAATTTACCTGCGGCAATTGAGTCACGTGGTACCTACCACTCCAGGTAATAGGCCTACAAGCCCG
>OMLF01021072.1:0-22915 GCA_900302615.1 Holocentrus rufus | reverse complement strand
TAGGACTGAAAGTGAATTGAGGCTAACCTAAGAGTAAAAATAAACAAACAAATAAATAAATAAATAAAATAAACTAAGATGAGTTACTACTTAAATGGAAAATTATATAAAATGAAACTAATGACTAAAATAAAATACATACAAAATAAAAATAAATAAAAAATAAAGATAAAATATAGATGTATAAAAATGTAAAATATAATGAATTAATAAATTAAGGAATAAAATACATTTTTCTACTGATGAAAATATGAGTAAAGGTGGATTTTCAATGTTTTAATGTATTTTGAAAGAAAACCAGGCAAAAAATAAGGAAAGCAAAAATAAGGAAGTAAGGAAGCAAATCCTATATGTAACTCCTAAGCCTCAGTGTGTACAAGTGATCCATACACTGAGTAGTTCTTTATCATTTAAAGATAGTGCAGACAGCAAAATCAAAGACAGTAACATATTATTCTGCAAGTTGGCCTGAAGTGACCTGACTTTTAAATATCATCAGATTTAACTCCACATGCAGACTTTTGTGGTTTGCAGTGACCTTTTCTGAAAACTCCAGGCACATAGAACAGAATAATGCTACATCTTTGTGCTCTTTGATTTCCGGGGAAGACTCACATTTTGCTGAATCCCTGCTATGAGAAGCCTTTTATATGACTGAGTAAACTAAACTTAAAGCCTCAGTCTGGATTTCATATAGGGGACACTTAAAGAACAGCAGTAAAATTTTATTCTTCTGGAGGAGGGCATGCCAATGGAAAATTCTCTCTTCACATTTAAAGGATTTAACCAGAACTGAAAATGCTTATCTAATTGCCTTAGATCTTTAAAAATAATACATACATAAATTATCCGTGGAGTCAAAACATTTTTAAAACTCATGCCCAGCTGTCATGTGTTGTTGGGATTTGTAGGAAGAGCTGCAGTGAAATAAAAAAAAAAGTCCAAAAAGAAAATGCATTCCCTTATGTGCAAAAGGTAACAAGTATTTATTAAAGTGGCTGATGCAGGACAAGATTAAAAATGCACCAATAGGCTGCTCTTGTGCACTGCAGTGGAATAATTTCTTTTGCACAGTGGCTCAGTTAGCTGACTCACACATTTGTTTTGTATGTCACAAATTATTGGAGCATTGGTCACAAGACTAATTTCCATATATGGACCAATAAAGTACAGTTCAGTTCAGTTCAGTTCAGTTCAGTTTAACAGCCAGAAAGTCAGTGGTTCAGATCTTGTGCTTCCTGTGTGGAGTTTGCATGTTCTCCCTGCATTCACCTCAGTTTCCTCTGGGTGCTTCAGCATCCTCCCACAGTCCAGCAGGCAGATTAGGCAAAGTGGAGACTCTAAATTGCCCATAGCTGTGAATATGTGTTGCTCCGTCTATGTGATATGTCTTGTGATGGACTAGCAATCTGTCCAGATGTTTCCCTGATGTCTGCACAGGGCTTGCTGTGATATGCCCCAGTCCTCTGTGACCCTTATAAGGAGGAAATGGGTAAAGACGATGGGTTTTATTTATCAACAATTTTGCAAATTTGTACGCTACATTGTATGCACATTTGTATAAAAAAGCATGCCCTCTTCATCAAATGTTCTGCTCTTTTCAGTCATATTTATGTGCAATCATTGACCAATCCCAAACAGCAGCCCTAAAACAAAACATCATCTTCCATGTGGACTGACGAGGCAACAAAGAAAATAAAAAATTAAAAGCACAGCAGCTGAGGTCACTGGAAAGAACAGTGTCATTGAAAAGAACAAACAAGCAGTCTTCTGTAACAGGAACATTGAGTAAACATCCCCAGCAAAAAAGCAGACATCTAGAAGAAGAAAACAGCAGGTCAACACAATTTCATCCTCTGAGAGAACGGTACAAGAAGTAATAATGAGAGGCGATGGATTCAAAAATTATACTTAAAGGTGTACTAAAAAGCTCGCCACTGCCAACAAAAGCCACATCATGACTGTGGGAGGAGGCCAGGGAAGAGCAAGTGCCCAGATGAGTGCATCAATGCCATAGTTGGAAATGTTTTGGCATCTGGCATTGCAGCCAACGGGCACAGCAACATCACACCCAGCAAAGAAATCACTGAACAACTCAGCTCAACTGCCATCATCGGATTTTGTTTTGACAGGTAGGCAAACACCTTCCCACTTCTCACTTCCTCCACAGTCTTCCTCATTATTGGCTTGTTATTAATTTTTTATTTTATTCATTTTTGATTCATGTATCTTGGTGTCTGTGGGTCAAAACTGAACAAATCTGAAGGTCAACCCTACAAGCAAAAGTCATCTGCTTTTATGTGCCTCAGAAGTGAACAGCCTATTTGTTTATCGTAGATGGCAGCAAGATGAAGGGACGCTTGGAAGATGGCCAGAGGGAAGTCTACATCATCCAGTACAAACGTGCTCCCATGTTCCCATGCTCCCAAGGAGGAAGAACAGAACCAAAGAGCTGTGCAGAAGACACTGGAAAAGATTGCCAAAGCACTCCCCGAAACAAACCAACATTAGCTGCTGCAAAGTGTTGCAGAGAATGGAAGAAAAATAAAATGTGTGCCAGAATGGAACGTTTTCTTGTAATGTATAAAACAAATAAAGCTGTTAAAGACAGATGAGGGTTGAAAGGTCATTACCTGGGTCCAAAGGTATGCCCGTTTCATTCTATCAAACAGGCTCAAGCAAGGTGAGTCCATGGGAAAGAGCTGTGCTGTGCAAGACATAATTTTGCACGTCTTTTCACATTAGAAAGAGTCTCTCGTTGAGCGTAAACACAATAAACTATTGCTCTACGATGAAGTGCATCCATGCACGCGCTTTATAATAATGCACCTCCTGAGGTGACTGGGGTTTGGCCAGTGGGACCATTAACCAAGGCCTCAGCAGGTAACCCTGAGGGAAAGCAGGGAAGTGGTGGGTGTGCTGATTGAAATGGTGATAATGTACAGTACATGCTTAGAAAAACAAAAAAAAAAAAATTGCTGACCAGTGAGCCATCCAGCTGCAACCGCTCCCCATACCAAAAGGTTGTCCACAGAGAAGTATTGAATAATAAAGGAATGACGTGTTCCTTCAGGTCAATCAGCAACAACATTAAGGTGATTACAGGTTGCATCACATATCAGCTGAACATTAATGGAGTGATATCCCTTCAGATTCAACCTGGTGGGATGGAGCTTGAATGCACACAAGTGTGATCTTTTGCACAGACAATATTGGCCAGACCACCCAGGTTAGAAAAGGCCATACACACTATACTCTAATCTATTCTGGGGCTATGTGAAAAATAGCATCCATGATATGGAGACTTATCTCTATTTGAAATGCGCCAGTGGCCAGAAATACTAAGAAATACAACAGCAGCCGGATGTGGGGCTATATGACATTTGACCTCTTGGTTTTCTTTGTTCAATTTGGCTCCAGGATGTTGCACAAACACAATCAAAGGGATTCAGACGTGGCTCATGAGCCACACATCGTCCTCAAAGAAGTCAGCCCTGTCCCTGTGTGCCCTTGTAAAGTTTTCTGGAAGTGCAATTACAGTTACCGCCTTTAGGGAGTTTTTCAGTTCTTTTTATAGTCTCATTATTTACAGTACACTCATCAATCACCACTTAATAGCATAAACAAAATGGCACATTTTCTTTCAAAGTTTCTTTCAAATTTCAGCCAGAGGTCCACTGCACCTCGCTTTTTGAGCCATATATGCTGTGAAAATGACTTTTCCACCAGAAGATCATGCATGTGTATGTCCATGTGTCTGTGTGTCCAAGTGTCTGTCTGTGTTTCTGTCCACTGCTAATTTTGCAAACTACTGGGCCTATCAGCCTAGATTTTTTGTGCAGTTACGACTGTATGATGAAGAACCTCTTGTGGTTGCAGTCATTTAAAAACTTTGAAAAACGTTCTCACTAATTCCGCACCTTCACTCCATTCATTGTCTAGCCTGCTCGACCATCGCTGCTCACTGGGTTGCCACGCTGTTCCGTCATTCAATTCAAGACTCAAGATTCAAGATTCAAGATTTATTTGTACTGTACATGTACATAATTGTACATGTACAACAGCAGTGAAATGAGATTGCAACAACTCTGGCAACTGTGCAAGTAGCAAACGTAAGCTATGTAGTAGTAAAAAATTAGATGAAATTAGAAAACACGTGGCAGCCTCTGACGCCCAGTACTGGGATTCAGGAGCTGTCTAAATTCCTTGTCTAGCTTGCTCGACCATCATTCTCTCTTCACATACTACTGGGCCTATCAGCTTAATAGGCTATTTTTTTTTTATCCTATTACATGCGTTGTGTTTTCCAATCTTCTCGGGTCTTTGAATGAGGAACAAGATCAAAGCCATCATGGAAAATCCCTCTCACCCTCTATACAACAAGTTGTGGCACAAAGCAATAAGAGCTATCTACTTTATATAGACATTGTGTCGTCACACTACCCTGGTGGAGATCTGCACTCTGCTGAGTGCACTCATCTAGTTGTCATGAATTTTCATCAATAAAAAAATGAACACTCTCCTCTACAATTGGTCCAAGGCCGGTGTACATTTCCTTCACATGTACCAACAATTAACACATATGCAAACTGAATTCCAAAGTTCCTGTGCAAATAATACATGCGAACTGCATATAAAACCATTTGCATATCATCTCTCAAATAGTGAAAAATTAAGGAATAAAATTTAAACTGTAAATTAATTGGATTATTTGATGCCACAATTTATGGAACTTTACCCAGCACTGACTCTGAAGTGTCTGCTTTGTGTGATTCATGGTACTAAGCTTCCTCTTGGGATGAGTTCCCTTCCTAGGCTCAAACCCACACCAAAATAGACAGCTGGACTACTGGTTGTGCATAAACAAAACTGTGCCAAGTTGCCCACTTTGAAGTGGAATGTGGGACAGTATTTCTACCACAGGTGTTCATTTTCAAATTGCATGCAGTGGCATATGTTCATTAAGAAATAGAAATTAGATCTCCCTTGAAAAATCATTCTTCATCGATCATTCTTTGTACACATAAATTGAACTTTGAGATCAGTTTAAAAAGTCCTGTATGGAAACATAAAATGTATCATTACTATTAATATTGAGGGACTATTTTTTATGTTTACTGTTTTAGAGCTCTGCTGCAGTGGAAAAATAATGACTGGGTGTTGTGCCCTTTGCCCTCTTAGCATGTTATGAACATCTCTTGCTTGAATTGTTTCCATTGTCCACTGGAGGAGAGATAGCATAGCCCCACATTAGGCATGATAACCAAGCTCTGTGGGTTTGTGTAGCTGCTAAATTAAGCTCCATTGTTTGTCATTTAAGCAAGTGCATGTTCCTAATCCCACACAGGCTGGACAATGTTTCCCATTCTTGGAAAAGGAGGTTACATTCTTGCCAAAGTTTCTATAGCCACAGGGTAAGGAGCAGAGAAGGCGTCTCTTTGTCCCAAGCTCCTCCTCTTGATAAAGTGGCCAGTCATCGCAGTAGCTGCTGTTTGCTGAAAAGTTAGAGAATTGTTACTTAGGCATTCAGCAGAAATCTACTTCCTTATGGCTGTAATGGAACCCAGTAGATACAGTAGCAACCATTTTGCCATTTAACTCTTGCTACCACAAAATTTGATGTTTTCTGTACTGTCAATAAGTTAAAATACTGTCCAGATTTGGCCTCATAAAATATTTGTTTATATCTGTAATGAAAGGAAGCAGCATGGTGGATATTTTATATGTACTTGAAGCTACAAACACAACTACTTTTCTTCACTACAGATTCTTTTAAATGTGTAAAGATAGGGACACACCAAACTCTCCTAAAAGAATCTGATGGTCAAGTTGCTTTGACTTGCCTGAAGTTTCCAGATAAAAGTTGTCCTTGAACACATCGGAAAGGCAACAGCTACAGCTAACAAGCACATACCTTCTGTGTCTGTGTACGAGAAAATAAACCTAGCTAGCTATGCTTATCAAGGAAAAATTGATATACCAAAAAAAACTACAATACTTATTATAATTTATTATAAAACGTCATGGCAAAATCCTGCAAAGTGTTAAACATCACAAATTGGTGATGTCTGACAGTGTGAGAGAATCCGCGGGTGGATTTCCCTTATCTATACCCTACCCTTATCTATATGCACTGTATTATTGTGAGATTGCAATACAATCCCATAGTATAATTTCATAATTTGTCTATATTCATAGTCTGGAACAAGATCCTTGTCAAATCTGTGCCCAGATTTCCTCAGCGCCACATCTTTACATTCTACATTCTAAGAAGGTGATGATGTTTACTGGTGATGAAATTACATGATTATTTTGCAGGGATTAACTTTGTAATTGGTCTAAACTGAACTGACACATATAAACATAATTCGTTCAATTGCATGTACAAGCATATACAAGCATATACAAGTTTGGTATACAAGTTCAGACCACCATTATGCTGTATGGATTCATAAATACAATTCTCCATTTATTGTAGCTGAAGTAGCTCCAGGATTTATGTTTTCATTAGGAGCTTCATAATAATAAAGATGTGATCTCTTTAGGTTTGTGGCAGTAACATCACACACTTTTTACTACTCTCATAAAAATTATCTTTCAACCCCATCTCCAGCTAAGATAGTGTGATATCACTACTCGTTGGAGCAGTGAGAAATCCCACATGTCCGTATGTTTTCAACAAAATTGCTTTAATCTGTTCAATTGCAGGGTCTATTTAACCTGTACTCAAACCAGAGGAACTTTATATTTCAATTGGACCTTTGACCACTGTTAACAACATTAACCTTTAGTTAATAACTCATTAGTCAGTTGTCCTAAACTAGTGTCCATGTTAGTTTAGGACTCAGTCACAAGTTGTGAAACTCACATGCTTGGTGACCCCCCCTGAAGACACAATGGCACCAAAAGTCTTTGGGACACGTTTTTCTGTTTATGGTGTGGAGGAGCAATGTTTACGGTTATTTTTCTTTTTGCAACAAGAAAACATAATAAACTTGGAAGTGAGTGCCTCAGATAAGTCTCTTCAACTGACCAACACACCCCAGGCATTTTGAATGAAAGTTTACTGAAATCTGAATATTAATTAACAGCTGGGTCTAGTAGCTACACAAGAATGGCCAGGAAGTAAGTAAGTAAGAAATAAAGTGTAGTTAGTTAAGTGGCATGAATGGAACTGTTTCTTTTCAAGGGTCAAGGAGTGATGATTATCTCTTGAAATGTTATTAGTCCTCAAGGCGTAAGTCTAAAACAGACCCATGTGCTCTCCTTGGGAAGGTGATAAACCTCTGTCTCACAAAGAGTCTATGAATAAAGCCAGAGCAAGACTTGCTGTAGGGAGCAGAGAAATACAGCTCTCCTCTTAATGGCTGCCTCTTACCCAAAGGTTTGGCTGAAGGAAAAGGCCACAGTGTGGAGGAGAGACAAAGAAACGCTCTACTATAGGAGCACAAAGAATGCTTTCTTTGGGTTATCGATGAAGTCTCTGTCAAGCCAAGGGGCACTTCCCCTGCGTTTGTGTTCACCTCTCCATCTCCTAGTCGGTTTCCAATAATCCAAACAAAGACACCATGCTCTTTATTCTAGCAGTGCTACACGAGACGGTTGGAAGACCTTTTCATTAGTTCGCTAAACCATTGATATTGCTTCATCTCACATGAGGATCCCAATAAATAACTTGTTGCATGAGTCTTGGTCCCTTCTGGGGATAGTTTGCTCTTCAACGATATTAAAGACACTTAAAATGAGTTTTCATTGCATTGCATTTACTTCTGCTACTTTGCGTGCTCATTGCATTGGTAGATTTACAACATCACGCGGTCTTTTCATTAGTTTCACTCCTTAACAATATGTATTAGGAAATACATACTTGAAGCCTCAGCATCCCAGGAGCAAAGCATATGCAATACAGTCCAATCTGAGTCCTCTTTTAATAGGGAAATAAATGTGCAAAACTATGGTTATATTCTTGACAATTTAATTACTGAAACCAATTGGAAAAGGATTTGGTGTGTTGATGTTATCAGTGTTTGCAGAAAATTACCTAAAAACAAAACTGCAGTTTTTATGTGTCACTGGCACAAGGGGAATTTAACTTATCAAACAAATTCATTTTTGTTCCAAGATCTGGGAGGACATTTAATGACACACAGAGTATTTATAAAGGAGAGTTTAAATGTTTTTGATGACTTACTGTCAAAAGGACTTTGTACCACTCAAAAGTCAGCTGAGAATATAAACACCATCTGACATTCAACAATATTAGCATGTAGTTCAGAACATCATGGAGATATAAATTTTGAGAATAAAACTTTTTTATTCTTAGACAGATGCAAAGACTGTGCTTGAATTTTTTAACTGCATGACTGAAATAGAAACAAACGGTTTCATACATCCATCTTTGTCAAATATATCTTCTCTTACATAGAAAAGACAGGTTCCTTTGAGAACTTTGATGAGTCACATCTTCCAAGAAACACCTTTTTAAATTGTGCTCTGCTATTTTTTAAACATCTACATTTATCATTGAACATTTTGTGATCTTGGAGTCATGAGTGAATATCTGACATTTTAATCAAAACTGAGTTATCCACATATTCATGCTCGATGTCTCTCTACCCAGACAGAACCTTGTAATTCCAAATTCAGAATTGTGTCAGTGATAACCACATGGCTTGAAAGTGTCCTTGACCAAGAGAGTGATCACTTATTCATTGACAGTTACTTTGGGAAAGTCTGCCAGATGCCTGAAATGAAATGGAAAATTTTCTTTCACTTCTAACAAGCGAGTGCTTTCTCTGTGGTCCCCTTTATTCACATTCATTATTCCCAAATGTAGTACCATAACCACACCAATAATGCCCAACAGTGGAGGTTTCTGTGTAGTGCGTGGAAAGACTCCATATTTCTCAACCTGTCCTGGTCCATTAAACCAGTTCGTCCCACTGGCATTCAGAATATCTTATGCAATAGGCCAGATGACCAAAAAAAGCAACAGTAGACTTACCAGTTTAGATTGGCATTACATTTACCCAAACCTCTTGCTGTTTGCTTCACCAAAAAAAAAAACACTGGCTTCACGCTGCAGCTGCATCAAGCCTGAACCATGCCAGAATCAGGAAGCAGGCAGGGATGTTGTGATGCTGGTGCTGCCCTACCTGCTCCACAGACTATAACATAATAACACAACAAATTAAAGGTTCATGGTTGCAGGGGTTGTGGGGAAAATGTGGTACTGGTATGTGTGCATATGATGCATATAAAACAGAAAACTGTGTCAGAAAAAGAGTTTTGCAGCACAAATCTTCATTGCCAACCCCGAGCCATTACAAAATGTTCCACTGCTATTTTGCAAATTACATCTGTACAGTACCTGAACAGGCATGTACCATGTAGCTTTTAAGATGCTCTTGTTCATGTGATCTTGATGAGTGATAAACTTCAGTTCATGCACAGTGTTACTATGCATTTTAAGAATGTGCAGGATTTGCCAGGGAACTCGAACTTAGCCAAAATCAAAATAGCCAAAATCGAATTTCTTGAATACACACAGCCCAGCTATGTTGCTACCAGTCTCAAGAAAGAAATCGCAAAAAAAAAAGCCTTATTCCTTGAAAACAGCCTTGAATAATGTTGTCTTTTCCACCTTTTCCCATCTGATTCTAGATATATAACTGAGTGACATCTAAGTTTTAGAGGTGGTGTCACTCTAACTCTACTTTCTAAGTATAGGGAATAACATCAAATGTTTACTATAATGGAATAAGATGACCTAGTGTAAGTAAAAATCATATTGGCACACTCATTTTTATTTGTAACCCTGAAGATTGAAAACATTTCCTCCTTGGAGTCAAGCCATTAATGTAATTTCCTCCTGCAAATTTCACAGCAGAGCAATAGAGGGTTAATCATAATTTACCCCTCAAAATGAAAGTCAAAAAAAAATAGGTGGGGGTTGGTAAACACTCCGTACATTTGGATTTTCATATGGCCGGTTTGTAGAGGAACAGGGGTGTCATTTGTATCCATGGTGCTCAGAACAAATAATGTTTTATACTAGATGAGCAGAACTAAAGATTAAACGTTAGTTAGCCTTGAGCAAGTTTTAGTTCGCAGGCTACTGGCTAACCAGCAGAAAGAGTCCTTTGTGAGACAGAGGCTGTGACGTCAAATGAACTCTATAAAGACATAAATTCATAGCTTAGCTGGAACAACACAACAGTGGGAGGATGAGTCTCTGTCCTCCTCCTATCTCTTAACTTGCATAACTAATGAGCCGAAGGCCCTTGATAAATTAAGTGGGACTAGTGACTCCTCTCTCATTTGCACATGCTAGCCTGATGTCCACTCTATAGACTAACCAGACAAAGGGATTATCTTCTGTATGTAGATTATTTTCATCAGTTATAGTACATTTAAAATGTTGGAGATGCTTGAATACAGCCATTACCAGGTGAGATGAACCATTATATCTTACATTATCTTTTCTTCAATTTTATTTTAAATAGCAGCCACGGACAGACATCTGGACTGAAAAAGGGCTCAATATTAGGTGGATATTTTTTCTTCTTCTCTCTTGTGGTTGAATTGGTAAATCTGTTTGCACATCCCTATCCCTCTTAAGCCATTATCTTGGCTTCGATTTAATAGTCTGCAACTTTTACAAGGCTGATGCTCATGGGAAATGACGCGGCGACATGGAAATACAGATAGAAAGAAATAGGTTTTATACTACTGCGTGAGCTGCTGAGTGAACTTAAATTGGCCACAGCTCACGTGGCACCGTCGCACTGCTCCACAGCGTCCCCTGCGATTAGAGTTGAAGTTTCAAGTAGTTTCAGTGGTGCTGTCATTACAGTCTGGACTGCACCTTTAAGTCTTTTTCCCCCTTGTAGTTTTGTTAAAGGTGAGAAAGTGGTGTTTAAATAGGTTTATGCAGCTGAAAGGTAATACTAAAAAAACACATCTACCAAGACAAGCCTGTTTTCAGGGTTGGGAAAGTTTTTCTACTGACTCTCTTCTTAAAATAGAATTTTGTTACATTGCCTGCTGGATTACTGCAACAGCTTCATTTGTTCCTCTTTTGGATTTTTGATTCTTTTAGTTACGCTGAGTTACTTTGGTTAGAATACATTGTCGAAAGAACATTAACTTAAATGAATAATTTCTTTCCATTTACAGGCTTTGGCTTTGGTTCAACATGTAGAGCCCATAGTCTCAATGTCTAAATGCCTGTCATCTTAAATGTTTCCTTTGACTATTTTTCAACAAATCATGACCTATTTTGCATTGTGCTTTTTTGTTTGTTTGTTTGTTTGTTTGTTTTGTTTTGTTTTATCCAGTATTATCCAGTGTTTGTGATCAGGTTACCGTAACCCTGTTGCATCGATCCATTATTCCCCCATCTTAGGATATTCTTGTGTGTCATACATTAGACTGTATTGAAAATGCAGTAATGCATTTATCAGCGCTGAAACATTTTGGTTCACCTTTGTGTAATTTCCATCTCACCATGTAGGTGCAGTCCCACCTGGAGAACCCCACTAAGTACCACATCCAGCAGGCTCAGCGGCAACAGGTGAGGCAGTACCTGTCCACCACCTTGGGGGGGAAAGCGGGTAGCCAATGCCCCAGCCAGCCCCCGGAGCACGGCATGCCCCCCGGCCCGGGCAGCAGTGCCCCCAACAGCCCCATGGCCCTGCTCACCCTCAGCTCCAACTGTGAGAAAGAGGTGCAGTAGGCCTGCAGAGTACCAAACACTCCGGGGCTTTGATTTGATTATGTCTGGGTCTTCCTTTGCAAAACAACAATGGCGGCATATTAGGCATGAAATTAAATGTTGCACATTTTGTGTTACAGATGGATGATGTTATTGATGATATTATCAGCTTGGAGTCAAGTTACAATGAAGATATTCTCGGACTTATGGACCCAGGACTCCAAATTCCAAACACGGTAATTTTCCAAGACATTCTACTCTTAAAAAGAATAGTTCATAGTATGTATCACTTTGTACTAAGGACTTAAAGGATGCAAACTGTATGAGGTAGATATACGCTTACACATATTTCTATTACTGTCAGTGCCCATGTATCTGAGTTTCATTCAAATTGAAGACACAATTCTTCTTTTTACCAAACATAATTATGATTCTCATTATTATTACTATTATTTTTTCCTTTGTAGCTGCCTGTATCTGGTAACCTTCTGGACATGTATGGCAACCAAGCACTTCCACCTCCGGGTCTCGCAATCAGCAACTCCTGTCCTTCAAGTCTATCGAACATTAAAAGGGAATATACAGGTAATCTATTGAGAAAAATCTCTTCACACATATCTAGCAGACCAAGAATAAATAATAATATACTTTTATGTTTGGGTTAAGAGTAGCTACTTGTGTGCTATTTGGGTAAGGTTTCCACATAGGACAATACTATAAGTGAGGTACATTCAGTCAATGATGCATTTGCATGTGAAAGTCATTCTAATTTTCTGTGATATCTTACCTGATGCTATGTAAATTGTCTTGATGCAGTAAACCCCACCTATTGCGTATTCTAATTGGGTTAAAATACTATTTGAAAATGTTATGTGACCAATGTCTGATATTTTTATAATTGTTAACTTTTGTAATTTTCCTTATAGCAAAAACATAAATGACAGTATGACTGCAGGCCTGTCAATATTGTGTGCAATTTTTCAATGCACAAGATACTATTAAATGGATTATTTGCCAAATAGTTACTCCAGCTCCTGGCATGATGCACGTACTGGACAAGCCTGGATCCTGTGGCCAGTATGAAAACTATCAAAGGCCAGAAGGCTTTCCAGTAGGTAAGCAAAGCAAGCAAAGCAAAACAAAGAAAAAAATGATTTTCTCATATTTTGTAAAAACTGTTTTCCATCTGTATATTCAAAGGTTGTGTATAGAGTGTTTTGTGTATAATTAAAAAAATTGCACACAATATGGAATAAAATTGTTTGCATGTCATTCTATATACATTTTACAGATTTTTTGTGTATATTATTACCCATTTAACCTCATTTTTTTACATTTTCTTAAAACATTGACATCCAAGTTCCACTTTGCTTCACAGAGGCCGAAGTTCGAGCCCTTGCTAAAGAGAGGCAGAAGAAGGACAACCACAACCTAAGTGAGTCTTCAGAAAAATAATTATAACTTATCTGTAGGTCTACTTCACCACTTGGTGCAACTATCTTTTTCAGTAGCATTATTAAAGTTTTCTTTTTCATATTTTTGACCTTTTTTAGTTGAACGAAGACGGCGGTTCAATATCAACGATCGCATCAAAGAACTGGGAACCTTAATTCCTAAGTCAAATGATCCGTACGTATTTTGTTACTTATATATGAATGTTTATCTATCCATCTATATATCTATTTTCCTGCCTATTTGTCTATTTAATTATTTAGTCATTCATTCACTTGTCTATTCATTCATTTATTCATTCACTCAGTCTACTTTTAACATTTTCCTCTCCAAAAATCCCTAAAATGTAATGGTGTATTTGCTCTGAGGGGTTTTTGAGAATCCTGTGCTGTCATGGTCAGCTGCTCAGCTGACTCTGACTGTAGACTTTTGTCCCCTGTATACCCTAGGGACATGCGCTGGAATAAGGGCACCATTCTGAAAGCCTCAGTGGACTACATCAGGAAGCTGCAGCGGGAGCAGCAGAGAGCCAAGGAGCTGGAGTGCAGACAGAGGAGGCTGGAGCACGCTAACCGCCACCTGATGCTTCGTATACAGGTCGGTCACTCTGAGGTTGCAGAACAAATCAGACAAGAGAGCGATGCCAGCAACCTCTTTGCAGAAATAACAGAGGCTTTGATGCTGTGTCAAATCCCCTAGCAATTAAGTGGTATCATGGAGGTCTAGTGCACAATTGACTGTGCTCGAAAGATGGCTAAATACATGACAACAGACAAGAAAAAACATAGATAAGTGTGGTGTGGGTGTAGTCAGCGATTGTAGTAGCAGTTATAAGTAAAAAGGAATGGGAAGTTAGGGCAGGTTTGTTTCCAAATTTAAGTTACTGTGACATAGAAAACTGTCTTATATAGGGAAAAAAACCTTGGATACTTGTATACTATCATATGTCATCACCCTATGACATGCAATTCATTCCAGAGTTATTTTGTGATGAATTATTAACATTTACTTTTTTTGGTGTACCTGCTTTCAGTCAATCTGTGTCATGTACTTTCACTTAAGTTAGCGTTTTCCTACATTCCTCAGAAAACCTTTTGACAACCAACACAAAATGTGTCTGAACTTGTTGCAATCGGCTGTAGGTTAAAGCTATTCTGTGCATGTAGGTGGCGAGAGTAATAGCTGTAGCAATAGTAAGAGCAGTTTTAGTGTTCCCAGTTGAGAAAGAGCGAGTGCTGTACCTCTTTACTTCATGCAACATGTCTAATGGCTGCATTGCATTTTGATTTATTGAGGCTACTGTCACTGGAGGAATGTCTATCTCATCATCAGTGCCGAATGGTGAAAGAGAAGCCTTGACTTTTTGACTTTAATGGAACTGACAAAAATAGTTGAAATATTTTCTGCTATTTTCTTCTTCTCTGCTTTAACTCCACTACATTGTAGTTGCACTGGAAATATCTGTTTGGCCAGCTATCTGCAGGACTAATAAAAATACCTATTCTACCTTTTAAATTTTGAATAGCTTTTGTTGGAGATACTTTGTTCACCATGTTTTGCTCATGTTTGTGTTCATCTAGGAGTTGGAGATGCAGGCGCGAGCTCATGGTCTTGCGGTGGTGTCATCCCCATCTCTGTGCACTTCAGAGCTGATGGCCCGAGCCATTAAACAGGAGCCTGTCCTTGGCGACTGCCCCTCAGAGCTCTACCAGCACACCTCAGCTTCAGATATGTCCCCTCCAACCACACTGGACCTCAACAACGGCACCATCACCTTCGATCAGATTCCTGCAGATGCTGGGGACCCTGGAACTTACGGTAACTCCAAGACCTGTAAAATGAAGGAATTGGTGAGGGACAATACCCTATCGCCGATCAATGACCCCCTGCTGTCCTCAGTGTCCCCAGATGCCTCCAACAACAGCAGCCGCCGCAGTTCCAGCTCCAGCATGGAGGAGAAAGAGCATGGTTGTTAGCATTGCCCAATGCTAGATGCCATGTTCACCATTTCTATCTGTAGCATTCCTATCAATAAGGCAACTGCCATAAAGTGACTTGCAAGCTTGCATTTAAAGGTATCTGCACAACTAAGTGGATATAGGAACATTGCCTCCCACTGCTCTCAGAAGTGTTTTTTTTTTCCCTTGGTACCAAGTTTTTCCCACTTCTGCCCATCTACTGCTGATTTTTAGTCTACTGAGACCTATCCTGCCTGCTTTGATGCCATATAGAAAGAGAGGTCCATTGAAAATCAACTGTTGCTAAATACACCATCACATTTACTGGATAAGAGTACATTTGTGGGTCAAAGGAGTATGTCTTCAGTCTGCTGCCACTACGTCCAATCTGTATATCTTGACATCTTGATGACATTGCAAAGTCCTGTTTCTCTTTTTTTGTGCAACTTTTAAACAAAGTTGTTAATGTTGCCAAAAGGGAAAGGGATAGTATATGTGAAAATGTACTAGTAATGTAATTAGCAATGTAATTATTGGTGCAAACACATATTTTTCAAGCTTCCAAGGACAAACACAAATTAACTGGTATTTAAAATGTTTTAAGTATTGCAATATCATTGATAGTTTTTATTTAGCAACATATTTAAACTGAAATTATTTTTATCCCAGATCTTTTATCTAATTTGAAAAAGTTATCAAATCTGACAACATTATAAGCAATGGTTTCCAGCTGAAAATCAATAATGGATCGTTTTGTATCATATTTATATTTAAATATTTTTGATTCTCTTTGATGAATTTTTGTATTTATTATGGCCCACTAACTATACTGCGTATTTTATTTCACTGTGATCTCAGAAGTCCGAAGTTTAACCTTTTACAGTTCCATACTTGTCTTGAAAGAAAGCAGTACACATATTCAAAGAATGGCAGTTCATGGAAGTCTCATAAAGGCTTTCAAAAATCTTTGTGCCACATAGTTTTTTTGCTTTGTACGTAGTGAGCAGTTACTGATTGCACGTTTTAGATGTTGTGCAATACAGAGGTGTGCAAATGGTGTACAAATACACAGTGTGGATCCTTTCTTGACAAAAACTTGTGACCCGGCCCTGTTTGTTCAGAGGCAGGTGATGTATCAATATTGTTGAAGCACAAAACAAACTGGTGTCACTGGTTAGGACACTTTTGTTGATGAGCAGCAGATCTCTCTGGCCAATATTTACAAAAGAAAACATTTAAGATGCTGAGATATTGTACATAGTCTTTTTTTAAAGAGAAGAAATAATAGCATTTTAGTGTTTTTTTGTCAGATGAATTTCGTATTGTGTACTGTGGGATCGTTTGTGAGATTGTTAAGAACCACTTCAAACAAGGAATCAAATTGTGATGTTATTACTGACATGTATCTGCTAAACTTAATTATGAAATACTGTAAAATATTAAAATGTATTATTCTTAATATGTACATCACAACTACATATTTTTTCAAGACACCACATGCCACACGCCAGTTCCAAACATAAAATTTTTATTTTGATATTCAAGAATCATGCCATGGAAAAAAACATCATATAACATAAATGACATTACATGTAAAATCTTTTTTTGTTTGTTTTGTCGTTTTTTTGTTTTGTTTTGTTTTTGTTTTTTTTGTACATTACCATTTTCAGAAATCTCTTGCAAATATCAATCAGCCATTGAAAACACTACGAATCCATCACAAATACTATCTTTGCCTTAAAGGTGAACTAAATACTCTATGATCTTCACAGGACCAGTATAGGATTGCTATAACAAAGATAAAACTTATTTTGTCGTACACTGGCCTCTGGCACTGCCCACAACCTCCTCCCCACCTACAGTGGCCTGTAAGTGACATAAATGATAGTCACATTTTCACAATAATACAAATAAGCTATCTTATTACAGTAAAGAAGTATTATATCATATTGCAATAACAATAATACTGCTTTGTCTTTTGTTGCCTAAGAACATAGGTATTTGTTCATAGCTAAAATTCGTAATGTCATTTGCTCACTCACTATACAAAGATGGAGTTTGCCTGAAGCACTATCTGTCAGAGAGAATATTGACACTGCCCATCCCTAAGTCTAACATTACCAGTTTTCCTAACAGAAACTGATGACAGAAAGCACTTGAGGCAAATTTCACCCTTGAGCATTCATTGTGCTGTCCATCATTGAGTAACTGAAAACGTGAGAAGGTGGTGAATGCCAATGGATGCGGAGTTTTTATTTCATGACTGAGTGCTAGTGACTTTTGAAAACCAAAATTCTCATCACCTAGCAAAATAATCATTGCATGGTCAACATCTCTTTCAACCCATCCACATATTTTATGATAATTTTTGTGTTATGGGGCAGTTCTTATTTCCCCTTTAACATGGTACTTAGAATAATGTGCTCTTGGATCATTGAGGACATGTTATAAACATTACTCTTCAAATTAAAAAGACACATTATATTTTTAATTTTTGTTGGTTATTCTTCCTCATCTAGCATTTGCATGATGTTAAAAAAGTGACTTAATTTATCCTTTAGCTCCCCCCAAACTAGCATGGTATTGGCATTGTTAGCATTGGTCATTAGCTAGCCACTAGCAAGTCCTCAGAAGTTAATGCTAACAACACGAACATGTTAAAGAACAAATGTACTGTAAAAACATTTTTCAAGAGTGTAGAAAATGGCTAGTTGTTGCATTCCCTCCAAAATGTAAAAATATTCTCTGAACCATATGTAGTAAACCGTGCTGCGATGGGACGTCCGGGTTAAGGGTCACTGATGATGTCTGAAGACACACTCAGCTCATCACACCATTTTTGGTAAGCTCTGTACAGGACTTCATCAGATGTGTCATTGAAAATTTCTGCATTAAAAGAGAGAGGAAAGCAAATAGAGAATTGTCATGTAAGGATTGATATGCATTTTAAGAGGAACATATATCAAAGTAATTCAAGGCTCTCTAAGAGCTTTACTTGTAATGTTCTGGATTTTCTAGGTTTCTAGTGTCAGAGATTTGGGGGAATTAAAAAGTAATTTTTACTTCATGTTGACAAAATAACAGCAGAGGTAGCTCATGTGGTTCTTTACCTGCTTGTCCGAGGCCAACAGGCAGCGGCATCCTGACAAGACCGCCAGAGTGCTTCAGCCTGTCACGGAGAGACTGCTGGATCAGCTCCATAGTACAGTCTGGGTGCCACACAGGCAGCTTCAAGCCGACCATACACCTGATGATCCTCACTTTCTCCTCCTCTGTCAGCAGACCACTCTCCCAGGACACGTACACCATGTAAGACATATCAATGTTGACTGCCTCGCCATGCAGCAGAGATGGGAGAACTTTCTGCATGGAAGAGAGAGAAAAGAAGAGCTAATGTGAGGATTTTGCCTGCATAATGTAGTTTGTCACGCCATCATTTAAACTGGAAGTAGAGCATTGCTAGATCATTGCCTACAGTACAGCCAGACTATTTGTCAGGAAAAAAGCTGAAAAAGCAGGTTTGGGAAAACCTAATACCACACACAACCTCAGCAAAATTCAGCTTAGATTATTTTTTAGAGAGATCATTTAAAAATCTGCCAAACTAAATTGGTTTTAATACAGAAATGGAGCTTGATTCTTGTTTATAGATCATGCTGTTTAATTAGGATTGATTGATTTGTGATATACTTTACAAATTTAAAAATAATATTTCTAAATTCTATTGTATTGCCCATATCAGCTAATGATTTGCGACTAAGTTTTTAGTTACACATGCTATGAGGGACCAGTTACCATTTCCAACTCAGGACTGATAAGGTGGCCAAAGTCCACAAGTCTGTTTAAGTTATCCTCCCAAAGGTTAGGGGCAAGCTCCTCCAACATGGTCTCAATGGCTATACGGGTTGACAGTGATGCAGCTTCAAAGCGTTTACACTCGTAAATGCTGTCGTCAGACTGGAACCTAGTGTCCAACAGGAACTGGCCATGCGTTTCAAGAAGTTCAAAGAGCCCTCTGTGTTTCATCAAGGCCATCTGCGGAGAATCGGGTAAAAGGCATAGAAAACTTCAAGGACTGGTTCAAAAAAGAAAAGATGTATATTGAAATGAGAAATGCATTTGCTACAGTAAATTGACAGAATTTTATCTCTGTGTCAATGAGTGCATTAATTAAAATACCTTTAACATCTCTGCCAGCCCGTTGGAGATGTGCCGCCGAGGAAGAGTTTGTATGAAGGAGCGATCGAGGAAAGCGGCTACAGGTGGAATGTAGGTACCAAGCTTGTTCTTACAGTTAGAAAAGTTGACCCCTGTCTTTGCCCCCACACTAGCATCAATGTAGGAGAGCAGGGTGGTTGGGACCCTGATGTAAGGAGTGCGTCTACGGTAGAGTGAAGCAGCCAGGCCCACGATGTCCAGGCACACCCCTCCTCCAATGGCGATGATGGGCTCTGTGCGGCGATCAAGAGAGAACTTGTGCACCTCCTCTAGGATCTTCATAGCCAGTTCCATGGATTTGTTCTCCTCAGTGGTTGGCAATGGCAAGATCCGGTACACGACATTGTGGGCCTCAAAATATTCAGTCACCTTGGAGCCATAGATTTTGTAAACCACCTGGTCCATGACCACAAAGCGCTTGAGGGGCTTGGTTTGTTTTTTAATATCTTCCAGCTGCTGCGGGTCTGTGATGTGGCCCAGCAGGAGTGTGTCGTTGCTTGGGTCTAGCAGGCCCTGTGTCTCAGTTACCTTGTAGGTAAAGACGATGGGGCTGACCACTGTCCAGGAGGTGCCCTTCTCTGTGATACTCTCATAGCTGTAAAATACAAGACACATAAAGAAATATTGATCATTGACTACTGTTGCATTTTACCAGATTGCTACCCATCAGTCTCATGTCTGCTGAAAAATATTTCTGTATGTGGCCCGCAGATGGTGCTACAGGCTCTGCCCATCTATCATTTCAGATCTACTCCACTGTAGAAATATTGTGCATGTGGGTTACTTATGGTGCTACAGGTTACAGACATGCCATGTATTTTGTGCATGGATCTGTTCAACATAAAATGTATGATTGCTACAGCATATGTAATATTTATGAGACAATAAAATTATAAAATGCTCATGATGAATCAATTAAGAATGATTTTGACACAGATTACAGTTAAAGCGTGAAGTTTTTTGGTTGTGCATTCTGGGGTTAAAACATTATTGAAACTAAACACCAGGTTAAGTTAAATACTGATGGGCATATCAATAGGTTTGTTCACTTATTGCTCAGCATGTGAGGAGAGGGAGGAACAGACCATAACTGGTGTTACTTCTTTGCACAGTTGGTCACAGTCAATCAAGCTTGTGATGTTGCATGTTGTTGGCTTGTTACTGTTACAGCAGGAGGTGTAGTAATTGGGCTTCACCCCCTAAGTCAGTAGAGCACCATTAGAGGTTGAAGACCATGTGAAATAGAACGATACAACTTTAGTTCTATGGTCACAGGTGGAGCCCTGTAATGAGTCACCCTGCTGCTTCACAAGTTGCTGAATGCAGAGTGACCTTATGCAGGGCAAAGTGTCATAGGGTTGTGTAGGCTCACCCTGATTGGATCAGCACTTCCATGCACATTTTCAGAGCACTTTTCAGGACAAATGGATGAGTCGTTAAATCAGTAATTATGACTATGATCATAGAACTAGGCCTGCCATGTGTAACAGTTTTTGAAAGTGTTGCGCAGGGATGTTCAATTAACTTTTTTAGCTTAAGAGCATCTCAGTCTCTACTTGGAAAACTTGTTTTATCCTCCAAAACAGTGGCGTCATGCGCATTCAAACTGAGGGGGCTTCGCAGGATAGACAAGTTATTTTCTCTAAAAACGTGGCTGAACGAATGCAGAATTTGGTTGGGTACAGCCTGCCTCTAGTCTATGAGTTATTGGTTAAGTCCAGATTAGTCACGTCTCCTTTGAAACAGATACAGAAACAGAAGTGTAATAGTTGACCTGTTTTTATTTATTTATTTATTTATGTATTTTGTGTCTCATGGCTATGAAGGTAACTCTCATGGGTTGTGTGAAGGATATTTTTTTATTCTTTGCAGTTTTAAAGTTGAATTACTATGTTTTATCATTCCTACTAGTACATTAAACTCATAAGATTAAACTATTAATATAATTTGGTGCCTTATATTTATAGGGTTTGCACCCACAAACCTTTTCTGTTATATGTGTCCCTGAAGACTGTGGCTGGAAAAGTCTGGAATGTCTTATCAGTGTGTGAGAGCGCACCCAAACATATGTTGTTTTTGTACTTGTTTTAAGTACAAAGTACTCCTATGTTATGCTACCCTAGACTATAATATTGAGAATTTTCTTTGCTACGCTGAGAGTCAGCTTTTGCATCCTACACTGAGTCTACAAATGTCTTGTTGATATTCGTATCACAATATTAAATTGAAGACAAAGGCAACAGTGACTGTTTCTCTCATCTTATATTGAAGAATTTCCTCGACAGTTGTCAAAAAAATCAGACATCTAAGTTACGCTGATAAATATCTTAATAAATAAAGCTCTCTGTTTTTTTTAAAATTCCTTACTCAGCTGTCATTTAATTTACCACCTGGATTGGTTGAACACTTTTTTTTTTGAAGGGGGCGTAGAGATGGACGTGTTTTGAGGTGTACCCTATCAACAACATGCATGAGACAACTACTTTTAGAAATTTAGAGGGAGTTCTAAAACATCATCCATTTTTGTGGATGCACGGGTGATAGTCTGTAAGTAACCTATGCAACCTCTAAATATGCAAATGCCTACTGCATAGTAAAACATCCTGAAGACTTTCCTCCAGGATTCTCCAGGCAAGACTCCAGGATGTTTTACTATGCATTTGTGTATAGATGTAGGCATTTGCATTTTGTGTTTAGAGTGTGGCTGTTGTCTTGGTAGCCTATGTTAGATCAATAGTTGAGCCTGTGGGCATGTTTGGATGTTATCATGTGATGTAACTTAGGTCTGGTCTGTTTAGAAGTGTAGCCCAAACCATTGGCTGATTTTGTTGTTGTTGTTGTTGATGTAGCTCGAGCGATATAAAAACATTGCAACAGTGAATTGTTTTTCTGTAAAATGTTATTGACAGTATTAACTTTATGTAGTAACAGTAGAATGTTTTTTGCTGTAACCCTGCAATTGACCACACACATCCATGTACATGCATGCGACATGTTTAGTAGCCCACCAGAAAATAGGGCTACCCTGAAAGCCACTGTGTAATTTGAGCCGAGACAGGTTGTACAAGGCCTCTCCCAGGTATGCTTGCATGCATGAGTGTTAACCAGGGTATTCGTGAACAAGACTAAGGTTTGCTTAGCCAGTTATTTTTGTTGAAATTTGTATTATGTGTAATGTTTGGCCTGATGGTGGCGCCAGAGGAAATGTCATGAGATCATAGGGTTAGGGTTAGGGTTAGAGTAGGATGACCCCTAGGGTTCCTCTACTAGGGGTCATGGATGTGCACAACAATTTAAAAAGAGTCAAATGAAACCTATTGTAGTTAGCATGTTCACAAATTAAAAGTTTGGCCTGATAGGATCACCAAAATCATTAGGGTTCTTCCCCTCGGGGTCCTGTGAAAATATACAAATAGAAAATATACAAATGATATTTGACTTATAGCATTCACAGCCAGATAACCGCGCCGTGCGTGAACATGCGTTCATATGCACATGAACGAAATGAAAACTCTTGCTTTCCACCATCAACTGTGGGGAGCAGTCCAGACAATATATGGTATTTTCAACA
>OMLF01021069.1:27821-55774 GCA_900302615.1 Holocentrus rufus | reverse complement strand
GGGGGGGGGGGGGGGGGGTTGCTAGAAGTGGAATCAGATAGATATATGAAAACTGGAGAAACAGAGGAAGCAAAGAGTGCTGAGTACAAAAAAGGAAAGAGGGATGGAGGAATCCCAAAGAAAAACCAGAAGAGCTACAGGATGTCTGCAGGAAAGTGGAGCGTAGTAAAGCCTCAGGTCACATATAGAGAGACGAGAAGAGAGGAGATTGGCAGCAGAAAGGAGAGAATGCAAACAAAGCGGAGCAGAATATTGTTTACAGTCCTCCGGGCTGCAGTGAAGCCTTGATGGATACCGTCTGGCAAGAGGGAGGAATGCCTAACGACGTTTACTGTAGCTTCCCTCCCCCATTTACAGTCACTCATTTCTGACATAACACAGATATGGTATGTACATAAATGGTGACCTCTTCGCCCATAGTCATGTCTTTGTTGTGGAAAAAGGCTCCCGGTTCTGTTTTGTTACGAATGCATCACAAAAAAACAAAAAAAATGGCTTTTTTTTTCTTTCAACCCCCAAAAATTGGGTGAATGTATGTGATGTTTTTGTGGAAGAGGGTTTGATGAAAACGCAGACATGCACACAAACACACAGACTTGCACGCACATGCACACACACATGCAAACAAGCAATATGGGTTTGGAAGACATCAATGTCAGCGGCTAGAGGAGATTCTTGTGACGGCATAAGTGAACATGGAAATTCAGACAGCGCCTGAAGCTCCCCCTCCTCATCTCGGCCGATGTATTTTTTTTTTTTTTCCGAAGCCACACTGACAGTCAACAGTCGAACAGAGGCGAAAACTGGCATGGCTAGAATGCACTGGTTCGTACTGTTCCTCGTTTCTCGCCACCGCAGCTATGAACAAATGTGTTACCACCAACACATGCACAGCAGATTGCTTTTTCAGATCTCACTCTTAGATTTTCTGGGAATACTGTTAAAGTTTACATGCGAGTTTTTACACAGGTCAAAAGAAACCGGAAAAGTAGGAACAAGAGTGATAACTGGCTACTTTAAACAGCTTGCCCTGAAGTCCCTATACTTTCCTTTGGCAACACCTCGGCTGGCTGCTGGTTTGGCAGCGGCGGCGTTGTACAATGAGCCTTGTTTAACTCACATTTTTTTTAAACGGACCCTCGACCAGAGCAGATCACTCTTGTGGCTCTGGCGACCATTCAAACCTGAATGAGTGAGTATGAATCATTCAGTGAGTTTTAAAGGGCGACTGGAGTCCAGTTGGTTCAGTTGTTGCAGAGAGAAATACAGTGCGCTTTGTTGTTGTCAAGGAGACGGGGGTTGTTTGTGATAATGATATGGTTAGGTTATGGGGCAGGATGAATTAGGGAAAACATGGCATTGGATCATTTTTTTGGCGTGTGTCTATGTGTGTGTGTGTGTGTTCACATGCATACTTTCAACCATCTACTGACATTACTTCATTCCTATAATCTTTCTCCGTGGTCTTCTCATTGTTAGAGCAGCTATAACAGCAGTTTGCTTGGTCATCAGCAGGATAGAGGATACACATAATCTGCTTAATGTGTAATAGCAAAGCCTTTAATTGCGCTGGAACAAATGCAATCACTGTCAACCCTATCACAGTTCATTCAAACATCGCCTTCTCCAGAATCGCCATTTTCAAAATAAACTCGATGCAAAGCTGTAAAACATCCTGCGAAATGGAGAGTCTCATAAATCTTGCCGACATTACAAGCTTGTGGAAAAGCTCGCTAAGTGAAGGAAAGAGAGGACAGAAACGAACGTGGGAATCAGTAACAGATGACACAGAGTTGCTCTTGCGTATCTGCATGTAGGTTTCACCCAGTCACACTTGGTGCTCCACACTACTGGTGAAATGTCTGTAATGGTTGAAGCCGGGTTCCTCCACATTCTGAATCGAGAGTTTCCTACGGTGGTTTACATTATCGCTCGGTGTAGGCAGCACAGTCCTCTGGAGTCAGCGGATTTCTTTCATGTGACTCCAACCGGCTCTTTCCACAAACGTCCTTCAATGCCAGTATTATATTCGCAATAAAGAAAATACAATAGTGCATATACTGTAGGAAAAGCATACACTGAACAGATGACTCACTCTGTAATTTCTCCTTTTCTACTGTAATAAACAGATTTCATTTCACACCTCGTACACGGATTGTAACTTTGAGGTCTTTGAAGGTTGAAGAGCATTTATCTGAGAGGCACAGATTAAGTGACTGTTCTGGGAAACTACAAAAAGACTCAAGTTTCATGGAGGGCCAAAAGCTGCAGAAGGAACTGTAAATAATATTGTGTCGCTCTTAAACATTGAAGGATGCAAGAATGGCTGATCCTGGTGAACATGAAGGTCAGATTGTTTTGTTTTTGTTTGATGAAGCTGTGAAAGCTGCGATGTATAATGATAAAGACCAGACGAAAGACTTGAGGGAGCTACCACAATAATAAATAAATGTTAAATGTTAGATTAATTAAAATTTATATTGCTAAACACAGTAGGACATGGTTTAGTGTTGACATTCTGTTAATGACTCTAGATTCTGACCTCAAACTAAAATGGAAGGGAATTTCACAAACCAGAACTAAACTGAGCCTCTCTGGTTGGCTTGTGGTTCTTACATTAACCATTGTGGTGTGTCACGGCCTACTGAAGCCTGTAGCATGAGCTTTGGGTCCCTGCGGTCCAATACGCTCCACTTGTACGTTTGTCAGCCCGCAAGCTGCTGCCCAGTGCGGGTTGTGATTTTTTCCAACAGGGCTGTGGACATTTACCAGAGAAAATACTGAGCTGGATTTTTATATTAGTAATAATTGGAAGAATCCAAACTGATCTACATCTTATTTTTTGATCTGTCCAGAATTGTTATGAAGCTCTGATATGTATATGTTCAGAACGGATGGAAAGCAGAACTTTTGTGTTTGAATTCTCTTCAGTCAGTCAGTTCTCAGTAGAACCATATGCTCTTAACTGACTTTCTCATAGTAAACAAATTGGTTGACATCTTGTTTTCATAAATGGTGTCACAACTCTGCAGACAAATGTCAAACTTGAGGCGTTTCAAAATGAATAAATAAATGAATAATTGATTTACTGGACCAGTTCCTTTGTCATGAAATGTATTCACAGAGAGGAGATGTTGGCCTTGTGTGCACTGGTGTGGTTTCTCACCTGAGATTTGGCCCTCATAAACGGTGCACTGACATTGCAGATCTTCTCATTCCTCAGTCTGTCCTCATTGTAACACTCTATCTTGATGTCAGAGTTGTCCTGGATGGAGAATAATAACATATTTATTGATGGTTTGACTGTGCTGTTATTATGATATGCTGCAAGTTATTTCTACAGAAAACTACAGCTGGATGAAGTGATTGAAATCAATATAATGATACTGATAAGGTCTTTTATCAATACTGATTTATATCATATGACGCATGTATGCAAAATCAGATAATTTCCATTCAACCAAATGATCTGATGTCAAACTATACAAATCTTCAAATAACGTTCCTTCAAATGTTTCATGTCAGATTTTGCCCAAAGTTTGTAATTTAGCCTAATTTAGAGTTTTAAATCAAAATATGCTTGCTATCATCAGTTTAGACAGCAGAATTCTGTGTTAGGACTTCCCAAAATCACCATACCATCTCATATTATTATATAATTATCACCCAACCTTACAGACAACACTATTTGAGCTTAGATGATGGTACCAAAATGACCCTTAAGCAGAGGCCACTTGAACTGAAACTGTTGCACTGGGAGAAGCTGCGCTGGCCGTACCTTCACTATGAGGCTGGAGAAGTGCAGGTTGGGTGTGTAGGTGATGTTGAGACGAGCACCGTAGGCATTCTCTCCTTTGTTGTCCAGTCGGACGTCCACTACCATCCTCCTCCTGTTCCCCTCAATAACCCGCTGGGATCCCTCCATCGCTCCTTCACTTACATGGCGGCAGAACGCCCCGCGGGAGTGTATGGCCTGCGCACAGAACTGACTGGGAGGCAGGGAGGTGGGAAGAGAAATGAAAATCAAAAGAGGATGAAAGTTTTGGTTCACTCAGGTGTGCAAATGTGCATTGGTGAATTTGTTTGCAAGTGTATTTGTAAGTGTGTGGGCATGTGATCTGCGGTGCTGCGGGACATGTTGTGATGAATATGTGTGTACCTACTTTCGAGTCATCAAGTCGGTCATGCTCTGAAGTGCCAGGTCTGGGATGCAGCGGTCATCCTCATCACAGCCGTTCCAGAAAGGCAGCTGTCCAGAAAGACTCAGTCAGAAACACCGACTTTGGCTCCATATTGAACAATACTGCAACTACTGGTACTATAGTAGAAACTACAACATCCCATTGAGTCAAAAAATTAATTATTATAGAAAAAAATATATTAATAGCTTGGAAATGAATTGGAATGATAAGTTTTAAGTTCTGTCTCACCTCAGTCCTTACAACAGTCGGCCAGCTATCATCTAGAACTGGTCCCTGGTCGGGATCTTGCAGCCCGACTTGTGCAGCGAACACGATGGGCCTCGCATAGTCTGTGGTCTCCTACAATAGAGCCAATGATTAATGTATGGATTTAGTGCATTATTATTCGCCATCCATAGCACTAAATAAAAGTTTATATAAGTTGCATATTTTCAAAAATTAGGCATGGTGGTATTTGATGGGGCTGTGCAGTATGTGACAGGGTTCAATTGATGTTGGTTTAGGAAGGCGTGACTGATATATTCATACAGAAGCCGCTGACGACTATTTTTTTCTGCCAACATTCAATACATTTAAATTCACCATTTTCATGCTAAACACGGCCAAGTATTCAGTATTTCACCCAGAGTTTGATTCTTGCCACGCAGGATTAAAAAGTCTCTAAAACAGCATTTTGACCATAATATAATTTAAACTTGGCTTAAATCTGATTTCAAGTTAAACATTCCATTGAATTACAGACCAATGAAATTATTTAAGGTTTTAAGTATCATGTTTGGCAGGATGACCCACTGCACCTATTAAACGGTATAGGAGAATACAGTGAGGATCTAATATATTGGTAAAGTGACATTTGCAGCCCTCTTGGTGCTATATGAATGAGTCTCACCATGACGTGGAAGTAAATGTGTTCACAGGTCTCCTCTCCGGGCAGCAGAGTCAGGTTGTGAGGTTGCAGCTTGTCAGGATTGTCCAGTATGGCCCGAGGGTTGAAGCGTCGCTCCGCAATGGAAACGTTGTATTTAATTGCTAGTGGGCAACAGGAAGAGGTAGGAAATCGTATTATCATCTGGAACAGTAAAAAGTCCTGCTCTATCATTATTAAAATTTCTAGCTCCCCCTCTTTTTTTCCATCATATTTTTAAATGATTCCAGAGTTGTTGACAAATTGTGGCTGCAACCTAAATGACATCACTCCAGATGTACAATAGCAATAGCAGCTAAATTGAAAATATGATAAATGTGTAACACATAAATAAAAAAAATCCAAATCCTCTGTCTTAGAGGGGATTCAATTCCAAGCCACATTGTTTGCATGTCATTTATGGCTTTTCAGTTTCATAATATGGGGGGAAAAAAATCTATAAAGCCTTAAGTCTTGCATGCGATTCTTCTTTGCCAACTAGAGAACTAGACCACTAGAGCGATCTTAGTGATTTATGCCAAAATACTCAGCTGTTCTCCGCTTATCACCACATGAAAATGATCATTATCTTATCAAAGGTATTTTCTGCTTTGCTTAATATTTCCTTTGAGGACAGTAATGTTGTTGGAGATTGTGGGAAAGAATTAGTTAGTGTCCTGGAAGGTCTTTAAGTCGTAATAATAATCAGAAATAGCTGAAAATAGTTAACTACATTTTATACATCAAAAAGTAATTGATAACATCTTTAGAAAAAGCTTTCATACAAATAAATTTGGATTACTGAGACAGCAGAAAATAGTTCCAACAGAGCAGTGCCAACTCACAAACACCAGCACATCTGCCATGAATTACTAACCAGACATTACAATAGGAAGAAAATTAAATAAGTGTGTTCCGCTGTACGCAACCATGGAGGACAAGATAACCGACTCTGTTCTTCATCGACTCTGTTTTGGCACGTCAGATGGACTTGATAAAGATGTTGGGGGGGTTCAGGGGGTTAACTAAGAACACACTCCCCTGCTCCCCTGCACCCCATGCACACTGAAATACAACGCTGGGATCCCATCTCTTAAAACAAATTGTGATCAGAGGACCCCTGTGCGTTCTGCAGGTGGGCCGCCAACACAGCAGCCTCATATCCTACAGCAACTGGATCTCCCTTCAGAGATCCTGCTGGCTTGAACCAGAGGTGAGGATGGCCTGTTACCACCACCACTCAGTTATTAGATCAACTCAACAAAACAGAGATGCTGGATTAAACATTTGACAGCAGCAGTGCAACTAGTCTTCAGCTTGGAGACAGCAGTTGGATATTTTAATCTCTTACTGATAGCAAAGAGATATCTTCCTTTGGCACCATTTGTAACAGTGCCAACCCCTTTCACCGCTTTCCCTGGAAACACCCATGCTGAAGAGCCAGGACACAAAGGGTACACAATCAGACGTTTGCGCAACTCAGCTGCTCTTACTTTGAAGACAGCCATATGTTTCTCCCTGTCATGTGCAAATTCCCAGGTTTGGCACCATCCAAATAACAGCTGAACAATAAAAAACTGGAGTTCTCAGACAATGTGCATCTGACAACGTGTCTGGTAAATGTTTGTCAGTGGTCGGAGTTTGGCAGCGGTAAAGTTGTGTGTCAGCTAATTGTGAAACGAAATACTAATGTGTGTTGAAATGAATGTTTTACATTACGAACTGACAGTTTATGTATGGATTTGTTGAATCCTGAACAATTATCTGGATTACTTCAAATGAAAAGGTTAGGGATTAATTTATGGCGCTTCTTTACATCAGCAGATTTGATAAGCTATCCAAAAAGTAAAGGGTTCTGGACAACCTTTCGCTGAAATTATTTTTTATTCATCTTTGACTGATGCCAAACTGAAGCCAAGAAAGTGAAAGAAAATGGGAAGATTAGACGACTGAGATGCATCCACAGCAGCGGATTGATTTTCTGGCTTACCGACTTCCTGTGTCGGAGGAATGGCTGTCCTGGCAGTGACGTTCAGACAAACAATGGCTGACATGCAGGTCACGTCTTTGCCACCTCGCTGACAGTCCTTCACAAAGATGTTGACTTTGCTGGGCTCAAACCTGACGTTGGCGTATATCCGGACAACACTGCGGGACCTGTGTAAGCAGAAGGGTGTTAAACATGATCCCAAACAACTCAGGACATTTTCCAAACAAATCAATATTTTTCAAGGTGAAACAATCACTGTTTTATGTATCTAACTAAACTTAAACTGTTATACTAAAACTTTAAAGTTGAAATTCAGTCTTTCCTAGGTAGCTTAATACAGCAGAGTGTAACGTGGTTTATAGAGTGTGAAATAGCTCCTTAGTGTAACCTCATTCCTGAGCTCTTTTTCATCATCTGACCTGCATCATTTTTACGTGGCAGATCAGATCAGGTAATATGTACTCAACTTTCATGGTCAAGTATTACAGATGAACAGAAGAAACACAGTCAGCCTGAGGGCAAGTGGCTGCTAGTAAGAAGTGAAGAACACATCAGAGTAAATCTATAGTTTGTAAGCAGAAATCCATATGTGAGAGAAGCGAGCAGCGTTAGAGACTGAAGTGAGCACGCTTTAGGGCTAAATGCTAAAAACATGGAATAAGCATGAAATCAATCTGTGAGTCGGTCCAATGATGAGAACCATGCACACTCAACCATCAAATTTTATCCTCGTTCCACATTTTTTGACAGTTGAGTCTGAAATCCTCTCTTCAGTCAATTTTGCATAGTGCACCTTTAATTCCCCACCCACAATGACTCAATCATGACGTGTGCTTTGACATTCAGGGACGGGCTCAGTGCTGGTTCATTGCGTCTGTAAAAATGTTATTGGTTACTGTCCCTGTCTATAATAAAGCTATGTTATGATTGGCTTGAACCCTGTACAACATAATAAAAAAAGAAGATGAAGATCGGTTCATTTTTTTCTGTATTAACTTGTTTAACTTATGGATACAAAGGCTGAGCCCTCAGCCCGTCTGGTACTTTGTATAACCAGCATAACAGTCGTGGAAGGAATTTTGGTCACCCTGACAACATCATTATTCATTGATCAGAGGAAATACTCACCAGAGGAGAACAGCAGCACCGAGGGAGCCGACTGCCAAGTCTACCAAACCGTCCTCGTTCATGTCGATCTTGCCATGGATGCTACGGCCAAAGTACTGCAGGCCGGGCGCCAGGTCTGCTGCAGCTATCCTCTGAGGAACAGACAACCCGATTAAAGAACAAATAAGGGCATGGTGAAAGATCAGAATGACCACAACCACATTTTACAATGTCATGATAGAAGCATCCTTAAAGCTATAATTTGTCCAATTAAAACTGTAGATCAAATAGTTCTGACAATAGCAGTGACACAGATTGACATCCACTAAAAAAGGCATAATTCAAAACACCTACACCAAAGAGGAAACTGATCTTTTGAGTTTCTTATCTTGAAATATCCTGTATGTGTTTGTGTTTTCTATATATCCGAGAGGAAATGCATTCGAGTGGAACCTTTTTTTGACCTGCTGCTTTTTGCTGTGTGGTAAAATGGATTTGCTTTTGCCTATTCTCACACACAAGATCCAAGTAAATACAGTGAGATAGCAGCAGCATCTTGAGTTTTTTTGGGCCACACTTAACTGCATTTCTGGCACATTGCCGTTCTACCTGTTTATATTTCCGCAGTATTCTGTTGTGCTGGCTGAAGAAGACGTAAATGGCTCCTTTGTGGTCATCTTCCAGAGGGGCTCCCACCACCAAGTCATTGAAGCCATCCCCGTTCAGGTCAGGGACAGGAGCTAGTGAAGAGCCAAACCGAGCGTTCTGACCTCCATTATGAATCTCTAGTGCCCCTTCAAGGATGAAACGATTCTGCAGAGGCAAGAAACATGACGATGCTAAATCTTGTTTTCATGACTGGATAATTGTTTAATCTTTATATGATACATAATGATTAGCAGATGGGTATATATTAATCATGCTCATGTATCTTTGATACTCTGATGTTACATCTTAGATGGGACAGACAGCATCCTGGTCTCCACTTGTTGCTGTCATGAAGCCTTTGTTTTTCCCTTTGTTCTCCATCATGGATACATTTAAGGGCAAGCTCTACTTAAGAGCTTAACATCACAGGAAACGTCAGGCAAGAACATCATGCACAGCATAATAACATCTCAATATTTCAAACAACTCTTAACACCCATGCATGAAAAGAAAACTTGTTTTTATGCACATGATGATCCTTCAGTATGTGCACATAAACAAAAACAAACTGTGCCCTGCAGTGTGCAGTGCATATTCTCTTTTGGAAACAAAACCATCTGCTAAAGGGACTTTTTTTTAATTGCCTGTCAAAGAAATTATGTATCTCCAAGAAACACCTATGCCCTGTCAAGTGAGAAGATTCATGCCTTCTGGCAGCTTTCAGTTCTTCAGTCACAAAACTGATCTAATCCTCAGATGAACTGCCATTCATTTATTTAGACAACTCATAATGAGACCAAGATGGATTGTTGTCTTAAACTTTTTCCCCTCCATCTGGCCCTGTTGTTTGTTATTTCACTTGACCTCAAAATCATTTTTATAGTCAGCTAATCATGTTGTATTTTTTTTCTTTTTGTGCATAAAAAGCAACAAACAGCTTTTTTCTTCCTAATCAAACAAAATATAAGGTTTGTGATCCTTGTTTTTACATAATCCTTAAGAATTTAAAAGTTAAATGTAAAAATTATTGTCAACAAGAGCAAAGAATTTTGTCCTAAGGGTCCTAAGACCACAGGGAGCCATATAGCTTCAGCATATTTATTTGAGTCTCTATTCTTTGCCAGAGTAAAGTCAGCTGGAAAATATCCATGTCTTTGAACGCAGCTACGTCTACCCAAGTGGAAACATTTTCAAGAAAAGCATTCTGACAAAATGGATCCAAATACTTGAGCCATTCAGTAGTCATGCATATCATTGCTCCACTTGGCATCTCAATATTTCTCATAATATATTTCATTTTGGGCCGACAAAACATGAGATCACTTGTTTTTTCAGCTGAATTTATGAGAGGGGGGTTGATTTAGGAAAGTAGGCTTAGCGTCTCAGCTACCTGACGTGTGTGTGTGTGTGTGTGTGTGTGTGTGTGAGACAAAGAGTCAGATTGATAGAAAACGGGGGATAATACATTCAGCGAGGTCTTGATTTGAAACATATGGTTTGTGCACAGACCATCACAGATCATAACCAGTCTGCAGTCGGTGGCCCAGGAGTAAGTCAAAAGGGCAACTATGCCTTAGACGAAGTAAATTCGTGTAGATTTGGTCGTTCTGTGGCAATACAGCAGGGCAGAGAGCAAGAGCCCTCAAAACCTGTAAATACAGCTTAGTTCCAACTTGTCACTGATCCATAATCTTTAGGTCAGATCTAAATCATTTTCAGAGATGAGAGAGCTGTGACTACTTGCCAGCTATATCACCCATGAGTCAATATATCCTTCTTCTCTACCACTAGATAAGAATAAGGAACTGGACTGCCAATCTGTACATTGGCAAGCAGGATTGGCAATGCTGCACATGCACAATGCATGCTGTGCACAGTAATCCCCAAATAAAAAGTGCCACGTAAGATCAGCATATAGACTTAAAAAATGAATCAAAACTACAATTCAGTACATTTTATGACATCCTAGAATCGTCAATATCAAAACGATTAAATATGTTCCATATTTGGCATTGTTTTTTCCCCTTTACTGTAATATTTTTTGCCAACAGACAGTTTCACTGAATTATTGTTATTATTTTTATTCTTGACAAGGGCAATTTACCTCTCCAACTGTTTAGCTTGGCCTGCCACCTGTGCTGTGCTGTAGGCTGGAGTTACTGCATTATGTCAAATCTGATGTCTTAACACCTTACCTATTCTATGAAGTCCAAACAAATGAAGGAATTTATAATCCCAGAGAGATTCCAGAGACCTGGAATACCTAGGAATTTCCTTCTATTAAGAAAGTTTTCACCTCCAAATGGTGGAAATGAGTTTTGAGGGGGAATACTTTCCTGCTGAGTTCATTGCGCACATCTAATAAAGTCTGCACACTGGCACACTGCAAAGGTTTCTCATTTGATCTGCATGAGGTCAGGTGCCAAGCGTCTGCCTGCAGCATGTCAATGTGTTAATTGAGGACCTGGAATGCAATAGAGTCTGGTTTGGTGTGTGTTACAGTATGCAGGGCACCTCTGGTGTGTGTTACAAATCACTGGGAATGAGTGGAGATGTGGTGAAGGTTGAGTGTTTGAACAGGTGTTGACCCAATTCATTATATGAGTGGGCTAGTTGGGCAGAGGTGAATGTGTGTACCTTTTTATTCTATAGCTGGCCTGTCAGTGTGTGTGTGGATGTGTACCCACCAGCTCTGTGACTCTGTAGATGTAGACCTTGCCCTTCTCCAAGCCCCCACTGAAGAACATGGGTGCTGCCACCAAAAGATTGTCAGTCACTCCATCGCCATCAATGTCCACAGGAGCAATCTCACTGCCATAGTAGGAGCCAATCTGTGATACAAACACATGCAAATCATGCCCAAACCTTCACTGTTTGCTCTCATTTTCTCCAACTCTTTTCTCTGTGTTAATAATTTAAACCTTTCATACTGGGCAGGTGATTATATTTAGGTATATATTTAAATGTTTAGACACATTTCATTGGTGGATTTAAAGGGATAGGAAACTAAAATGTATAATTTCTCATTAAAAATGATGTGGGGGCAAAAACACCTTGAATTTGGAGAATCTGAAGTCCTTTCTAAGCAGGTAGAGACCTATCAGTTGATTTCTCAAATTTATGAAATTATATATATTCAATCTGATAGATGGAGCTGCACCTCTTTGGATAGAGATGGTGTCAAATTTTCTCACATAAACTCTACTACTACAAGCCTTCAAAGTGTAAGTTCTAGAAAGTGAGTGAGCTCTACAGCAATGTTAGCTATGAAAACATTTGCTATTGTTGTTGCCCTAGTAAGACCTGCAGCTATTTCAGTTCCAACAAGTGGGATATTTTCACTTTGCTGGACAGCTGGTTGGTTTTACCAGAGTCCAGACAATAAAACTTAAGCCCAGCCTGTGTTACTGGGATGGATGACTGTAGAAAACACAGACCCTGAAACCCCATTTTATTACAATTATTGATTTTTAGGACCTCTCAAATCTGAGTGGTCGATGAAGATGGTGCTCAAGAGTAATAATAAATAAAAAAAACTCAAGTTTTTAACTTGGGTTTACCTTCGGTTTAAATCCTAGGAGAAATGCCACTAATATTACTCACTATAAACACTGAAATTTGCTTTCCTCACTGCTTGTTGAAACACAAATTTGTCTGGGTTTGATGACTTGTTGATGATGTGAAGTGGCTTTGAACTTTATTCTGAGATGAGAAGCAAATGGGGCCTGTGTAATGTCAGGAGACGTGAGGGGGGAGTCTAGACACTTTTGCAGATATTAAGTCTCTTAGAGTTCCACTGAGATGGACTGGAAAGAAAGTCAGCAATTGTTTTTTGGATTGGAAACATCTGTCTGTTAAAGAGATCTTTTCTCATGGTTTGGTAGATCAAGAAAGTTTCAAGATTTTTTTTTTTCTTTTTTCAAAGGACATCTGTTGTTCTGGATGAGCAATTGCTGACGAGGTACAATGTAAGCTGCTGCAGGATCACAGTGGTCTTCAGTCTGTGAAGTTTTGCCAGTGAGGAGTTTTGAGGTCATTAAAACACAGAATCACATCCCAACAAGTGAAGCTGATTGTTACTTTAAACGTGATCAAACTGAGAGGAAACCCAACAACTGATTCATAAGTTGATTTAAGGTACACTCACAACAATAATACTATGATTCAGTACCAACTAATACTTCTACCACCACTATTACTACAACTACTACTACTACTACTACTACTACTAATAATAATGATAATAACAAGTCCTTAGTCCTTAGTTGATACCATTAAATCAAGAATAACACATTCATAACAGCTTATATCAGCTATATGGCACATTCATGAATACCAAATCAGCCCTGATGTCAACCTGAAATACAACCTGCATTTGTGACTGAATCATCCTCACTGCTTCCAAAAGAAGATACTTTATTATCCTAAGTAGTGCAAGGAAAAAAGATTAAAATTTATATATCCAAAACCTGGCTAAATTAGTATCTTCCACTGCCAGTGAAGATCCTGTCTATCTGTCTGCCATGAATGACATCAGGAAGACATACGGTACACTTCAAGAACTTTTCTTCATGACAGGAAACATTTCTCTTTATTGTAACATCTAACTGACACATTCTCATATTAGAAACTAAAAATTGCCTTTTTCTTCCTAGTATTTTCTTGGTCTGTTTAATACTTGATAAATATTTCGAGTTCTCCACTCCTTTTTGTTCACAGGTTAAAAATAAACATATCACTGAAATAGTTAATTTAACCACTTGGCACATTGATTTTTTTTTTGTGCTAACATGAGGTCTTATGACCTGTACTCAGTCACCCATTACCCTCCAGTGTGTGCCAGGGTCAGAGGTCCTTGAGTGGTATTGATCCAACTCTCACTCCTACTGACAGAAGTGAGTCAGTGCATGATGTCTGGTCATGATTCATGGCAGTTTTGGTAGTTAACAGCACTTTGGCCTTCACTGGAGCTCATTTTGTTCTGTAAAATCGGCTAAATATCAGCATCAACTGCACAACTGCTGCTAGCTGTTAAAATATAATGATACTGCAGTTTCAGAGCTATGGTGCAAAGTAAATAATACATAAATGTAATTTAATTGCACATATTTCCACGGCCAGTACCAGGGACATTTTCAGTTAGCCAAGAAGAGATTTATTCTAAACCCTGCTCAATAGATTGATGTATTCTTCATAGCTGCCATTAGGTCTGCACTGGGAATGAATATTCCATACAGCTGATAACATTTTCCTCAGGTGGTATGAATGTGTGGCGACGTACAATCCATCAAGACCAAGTTAAGATCAAAGGCGCTACCTGCTGGCCTTTCAGGGAGTGCAGGATGGTGAGGTTGCCAGAGTTCTTCAGAGTGAAGATGATGACTTTGCCAGTGTGGTTAAAGCGTGGAGCTCCAGCGACAAGCAGACGACCGTTCCTGGCCGACACCACAGAAGTCACAGTGTAACCTGATGATATAAACACACACACATCAAGTCTACCTCCACTCACAGAAAACAACTTTCTAAAGTAGAGTTAAAGTACACTTGTTCTTATATTCTAACATTCGACAGGTGGGTCCACTCTATAGTGAGTTTGCAAAGTTTTATTGCACATAACTTAAATCAGCACATATATTAGGCAACAATGCACAAGCTCTATGTCTGGATGAAGATCAGAATAAACAAATAAGCCTGAAACTTTATAAAACTCTGAACCATGACTTTGTTTAGAGAGTTTTCACAGAAGAAAGAGTTTGTTATTTGACACTGTCACACTTTGCAGATTCTCTTCTTGCCTGATTATTGAGTCCAGTTTTCATCTGGCAGCCTCAGACAACACTGTCGTTCTCAGTGAAGCACGAGACCAACAATTTTGTTGGTCATGTAATATCTCCGGGAGGAATGTCAGCTTGTCACCAGAGTGTGGTGAAGCTCATTCCTTTTACTCTGCACAACATCATTATCAAAGGGCCAAATAAATGCATACCAGTTGGCAATTGTGTGAGTGTGTGAGAGAGAGAGAGTATGTGTGTCAGACAGAGAGAACAAGAGAGCAAGACAGCTGTTAATTAACATCAGCAACTTTGTTGCACTGTTTGTGTGGACTTGAGTATCATAGTGGAGGAAATGCATGACTCAAGAATGAATCGTAAACAGCTGCAGTTCTGAAATAAGTTCAGTGAACTGCATTCAGCCGTGCACAGCTCCATTCTCCTCTTTTACTTTTCTCATATGTCTTTCTTTGCGTGCTGAAGCTCTCCCATTTTCTCTCTGTCTCCTTTTCCACCTTCATCTCTCATCTTCATACCGCACTGTTCCCATCACTCTTTCTCTCTGCCTTCCTCTCTAAGCATGTCCAAAATTAAGCCTCCACCTCGTATTCCTATTGAGTCTAGAATGGCTTCCATTGGCAGCCTGGCCGGTAGGCAGAGGGACAAGCCGCTGATGGCAAAAGCAGAGCTCTGTGGTAGTGGGGTGAGATGGAGTTGGATGTGGGAAGCAGTGGAGCAATGAAGCACTTTACAGAGATGGGTTGCATCTAGGATTCTTGGTGCTAAACCACGAGTTTTCTACCAGGCGTTCCACACATCCCTTCAACAGAGAAAGAGAGTGTGAACAGACATGAAAGGCTGAGGGACACAGGAGCAAGAGATTGCTGAAAAGGTGTTCAAGCACGTTCTTCCTTACTGCAATAACAGAATCAAACATTCTTTGCAAGTCCCCTTCCTTTTTACCCACATGCCTCAGGAATTTTCCTCTTCATACATTCCTTTCTTCTTTCACTCCACCAAAAGAGTGACAAAAGACTTGCGGCAGTGCAGCACCTTGGGGTTTTACTCACCCAGGTAGGCACCGTGGTTCTTTAGCTCTTCAGGGAACTCCTGTGTGTAGGAAGACTTGGGAGGGACCACCTTCCCCTGTCGGGTCTCCTTCAGCACCGCCCCGTTCCAGTCATAGGCCCCCACAGCACCCACCAGAATTCCATCCTGTAGGGTGAAGCGCAGTATGGTAGCAATTTCTGTTAGTGTGATCTGGTTGCCTGTGCTGCATGTGTATGAAGTAATTACATACCACAGACACACCGACGATGATAAAATCAAGTAATGAACTGTGGGCCTGTAAAGCCCTTTGAGACTGTAACAGTGATTAAGAGGTCCAAATAAACTTGAACTTGAACTTAGGCGACAGTAACATAAACACTTTAGGAATGATGATAATAATAATGAGGGACAACAGGGGAAGTAATCTCAGCTAGAAGCTTGGATTGCTCCGCATGAATGGGGTAAAATTTTACTTCCACCGATCCCCCTTCTCTCTTTGTCCTTGGTGCTGCAAATCACTCTGATGCAGACGTTGCTACAGCTTTACTCAAACATGTGTTCAGGAAGAATTTTGATGGCCCACCTCACTCTCTGCTGTAGCTTAACAAGCAGTAAAAAGTCTGCTTGCCACATTCGATCCATTTTCCTTCTCATTTTTTCTCAAAATGGATGTAAAAACAACTGGCTGAATGAAGTGCATAATCAATTACGTGACTTGAGCTCATCACCAGGTGTGAAGGATACCGTAGAATGCATTTTTACACAAACAACATATGCAAGGAAAGCAGTAAAATGCATTTATAAACCAAGTGCAACTAACCACAGACAGGGGGAGATAGAGGAGGGGGTTTCTAGCTTCCGTGGCTGACATTTGTTCAAACTTTGCATCCACAACGCTGTAATTACAGGGTTTCAAGACTTAATTAGCTCAGTTTTTTTATGCTATACACAATATGCCAACAACACATTTTCCAATGCTAGCGTACACTTGCTCGTCCCTCTTGAGAGATGGAACTGTGTGCTCACCAGGCTCGCACCACGTCACTCTCTGACAGCGCTGTGGGTATCTATTATGGTTAAAATGGTCTCTATGGCAAATGAATCAAACCCCAAAACAACTCAGTGTCATAAACCAGTGACCTATTTCTAGTGCCATTCCATGTAGGGACAAAGTATCGTGCCACGTGCCCTGACTTGGCTGGATCACAATTCCTCATTATGCTAGCTAGCCAGAGTTGTGGTGGAGTGACTTCCATGCTGACTTATTAGAAAATAACATGAATGAGACTATAGATATGCATGCAGGATATAGCATGCATAGAGAATATATATCATATTCTATATCATGGCAACTGCAGGAATCAACTGTGAAACTATGCTATGAGCGGTATAATTTCATTAAAATAGATTGCTCCCAATGTCTAACCAAAGTACATTTTTCAGCGTTATTGTTTAGGTACAGTAAGCTAAACAAACAGCAGAAAGAGAAATTGCTTAGACGCCTGCAACGTCTGGATTTGTATGACATAAGCAGTCTTCCAAGTTGGCACACATCACGTTTAACAAAACCATCTGGGCTTCAGGGCTGTTTTTCTACTTTAAAGCCCCAACATTCTTTCCAAGAAGTTATCCTACTCTCAACACTCAGGTTGCTGATGTTGAGCAAGTGCTATCCCTGGAATCCAGCCTTGTGGACAGAATTTCCAGCCATTCCTGCCACCCAGCTGCAACTTGTGCTATTTATTTATTTTTTTGTCATAAAGGGGATATATTTATCACTCCCTTGACAAGTTCTACTGTGAAGGGGAACTGGAAAATCAAAGTGGTGCATCAGCAAATGTCAGCCTGGGATCTCCATAAAGACAAAAAAAAAAAAAAGAAAAGAGAGAGGAAAAAAAGCAATGACTTGGTATGTATAGTAGTTACAGCATAGAATGTGCCTTATCTCCCCTTTCCAGCTGTGTCAGCCTCAAAGCCAACACACCTGCAGCTATCTGCTCTCCGATATAATCAAAAACCTCTAGAAAGCGAAAGAAAAAGAAAAATAACAACCCATTCTCCAGGAGGGCTGTCTCAACCTTGTCTCAGCCTCTCGCTAATATGGCTCCCTGGGGAGTTAGCGGTGTCTTATTTCCCATCGTTGTATGGTTAAAGTGGAAAAAGGCATGTATCCTCTGTCAGAGGCTCCTAAATCAGGGTGACCTAAGACTCTGGGGCCACACAGCAGGCACCTCAGGGGGGAATGGAGAGTAATACATGGCAGGTTGTGGAATAAGGTCATGAAGATATGTCAGAAATGGAGACAAAGTGTGTTGCTCTACATGTTGACAGATGGAAAGATAAGAAAACGTGGTAGCAGAAGTGAGACTAACCTCTAAGTTGTGCGAGGAAAACCCAGCCTGGGACATCTGGAGGCCAAACGCTGTCCCGTTCTTACTGGTTCCTGAGTAAACAAGTCAGTTTTTACAGTTTTGAGCTTTTCCAGCAGTAGAGAAACTCAATCTTTTAACCACAAACAGGATCCAAGAAGGGCAGCGGCATAAGAATCACTAAAATTATTAAATTTCTCATTTATTGCATGTTCCATGTCGCTGCTGTTGTGCGAAAACCTCCAAAATGTCAACTTTAAAAGAAAAACAGCCTTGATTTTATCTTAACCATCGTGCGTTTTTGAGTTTATCCAGTGGGGTTGGAAAGGGTTTAATAAGCTTAAGTTTGTATCAGCCCATAGAGACCCATGTAATCCTTCAATTGAAGTTAAAACATGAAAATCGTTAGAAGTGGAGCTATGAGGTCTTCCCCACAAAAGCAGCAATATATTACTGTGTTGATTCTGCCCTTCTTAGGTTACTTAAAGTGAATTCCTTGCAAAACCTTCCAAACTGAAGATGCGCTCTCCAAGTGCGTCCACGATATCCTTCAAAGCCGACTCATCCGTTACGTTGAAGAAGTGTTTGTCGTCCGGGTCGCTGGCAATGTACTTGATTTCGTTGAGGAAGGCCTCGGGGTTGATTCCTCTGCGGTTGTAGTAGCCAAGGACCTTAAAAGAGTCAAACAAATAATATCAGTGTCTGCATGGAGGACTGAACTGCCAACCGGTTTCTTTAATGATGTGTGACATGGCCATGTAAGGTAATGGCCTGACATTAGGATTCTTTGAGAAAGTTTTAGAGGATTTTAGTGCTTTGGTTGTTCCTGCCATTTCATACACCACTGTCGGTACTGTCACCAACTGCAACTGGTTTACAACCAAATGACCTCAGACATTTGCTCCGTTGCCCATACCCAACTAAGCTGCTGAATGGGATTATTACTACCAATCGTGGCACCAACCAAAGAACCATGTGGTCTGGAGGAGATCATTTACACCTTCAACTGTGCTTCCACAGAGCTTAGGTTTAGATCCCTCCAGCGGCTTTAAGCAGTTTTGGCTCTGCACTCCACTTAGCTCTTCACAGGCCCGATTTAGCCCTGCATGAGGTCACCTCCTTACTATAATGTTTATAGTGCTTTAATACTGCACTAGAAATTTATTAGCCATCAGAAAAGTAAGTGGAAAGCTGAAAGTCGAGGTCAAAAGTGGAGTTAATCCAGGTAGAGAAATTGGTTTAGGATACTCACAGCAATGGCATAGCGGGTGATGCCGTCCTTCTCACTGTCCTCAATGGCCTGCTGGAGGTCTGGACTGTCATGCGACTCCCCATCTGTTATCACTATCATCACCTTCTTGGCGCCTCGCCGCCCTCCTTGCTTGAAAGCCTCTGAGCTGTGGCAACATGGTAGCAGGTGATCATTAAAGCAAATGATGACATATGTGCAGTGATACGGAGCGGATGAGCGCTGCTGGCTCGGGGGAAATTGTACCGTGCTACGTTGATGCCGAGAGCCGTGTTGGTCTCCTCTCCGCCCCGCTGGTCGATGCTGCGCGCCCTCTTCACCACTTCCTCGACGGATTTGTAGTCGCTAAGCTGGAACTCGTGCACCACCTTCTCACCATACTGAACTACGCCAACCTGAGTGATGACACGCACAGACATTTAGGGATCTGTGATAATTAGTACAGCACAGTTCAACATCTGCTTTCTTTTAAAATGAAATAAAATAGTTGCAGCACAGTAGCCTGCATTAAAAATGTTGACAAGCACAGTAAATTATGGGCTTTGGCACAATAAACTTGCAACATAATTTGCTGAAGTAAGCAAAGGATTATTGAATAAGTTTACTCCAATATTCACATTTATCCAGCAAGCTATATTTCTAATGTATGTAATCTTTTTTTCCAGCATCCCCTCCTTCCTTACACACCTGTATCTGACCTGGTCCAATATAGAACTTCTGGAGGATGTTGATGAGGAAAGCCTGCACCTCGTACCAAGGGTAGATGGAGTTAGAACCATCCAGAACGATCACTATATCCATATAGGTCTCACATCCTAAAAAAACATTTAGCGGGGAAAAGTAAACATGACAGCGCCGAATTTTCCATCGAGAAAACAGACATTCATAAACGAGGAAATAAAAACCCACTCATGTCTACGACCCACATGAATCCCATGAATCTCGGCTAATCAGGAAAGGTAATTAGGGCTTACTCTGAAAGGCAGGCGCAATGGTTCTGGAGAACTTAAAGCTTGCATTGACTCTGGAGCATATGCCAGTGCTGTAGTAAGAGCTGCCGCACTCATAGGACCACAAAGGCCCGCAGGCCTGCAACATAAAAGAAAGCTTTTATGCAGCACCAGCAACATCACGGGCCACAGTGTATTACTAGATATCATTATGGATTACACAAAATTGGGTTCAAAACTTTTTCAGTACAAAAACCACATAATCAAAAGACAATTCTGTGGTCTTGTCTTTTTTTTGCCATCGGTCTTTTATTAAACATATTATTACTTACTTAAACAGACCTCTACAGTGTGTCATGCTTGAAGAAGATTAATTGCAATGAGTCTTGAAGCAGTTCTCACCACAAAGCTGTTGTCTTTGGGGTTCGACGTGAGAGTCATTCCCAGCCTCATCTTGTCCTTTCGCTCTGATACATTGGTCAGAGATATCCTTCCTTGAGGAAAAATGAATATCAGTGAAATCTTATTGGTTGCACCCACATATATTTATATATGTACACTCCTCTTTGAAAACCAAACTGACCTAGAACTTCCTCCATTTGGGACCTGGGTTTGTTATGACTGTCTAGCCATCCTAAACAGTGTCTACATCCTTGGATCTAAAAGTTTACTTGACAGTTTTCCTGTGCCTAACCTGTGCTGTGTCTAACCAACACGACACACATGTGTCCCATATGATGGGACTTGCAGTGGGATGCGTGGTAAAACACATGCGTGGAAATGTACATAAACCGTTAAACCAATTATAAAAAGGGGAATGAATGGTATGGTACCCACATTTCTGTCTCACACATGCCACCATGACACTTATTAGGACACATACACACATGTGCATGCACATATCAATATAAATACATGCAGTGGAGTAATGCATGCATACATAGTGATTTGGTTTGTGAAATGCACACAGTAAAAACTTAAATTTTGTGATACTATACCTAGGTTGAGCTTGGAGCAACCATTGCCATTGGTCCTTTTGCTCAGTGAACATTTATAAATATCACCTGTCTGGTAGGGGCCATTCATTTCATATGGGGCTCCCACTAATAACCTTTAAAAGACAAGATCCAAAAGTCAGAATTAACAAGAATTGTTATGTGAGTGAGGATGAAGAAATAATAAAAAATGCACTTTTTACATGAGATGTCAATAGTATTTTTGTCTCAACAGTTGGATATTTTATTGGGTTGTGTTGTTCCAGCAAGGGCAATAAAGCGTAATGACATGGAGTAACCCTTTTTCCTTCTTGGTCTGGTGTCTAAAACCCTGGCTGGGACGGCTAACATCAGCGACCCCTGAACTTCATATACATAAACAGAGGGGCGAACAACAAACTGACCAGAAAACAGTTTTTTTAAACATTTATTTATCCAAGTAAGTCAGCTGAGATTGTTTGCCCATTCCAGGAAAATCTTGCCTCACATTTACACCCAGTAGCTGCCAAATGCAACCAGGCCTCTACTGCTGGGAGTTCAATATCTTGCTCAAGGGAAAGCTTGACGATGATGGAGGGTGTTATTTATTCACTTTCTCCATGTTTTTCCCAGATGGTGTGGAGATTAAATGTGTTTACATATAAATATATACAAACACGCATATACATACAGAGGGCAGAGTGGCAGAGAAAGAGCCACAATCAGCGAACATACGGCTCATATAAGAGAGGATCTTTAAGGGAATGTGGCCATTTCCCACATGTACTGTAAGCTATCAAATTAATGAGATTAAATGAGGGGAATTTCTGTGGCCATAGACCGCTATAAGGTCGCACTGAGATTTCCTTATGAGCAACACTGGGTGTTCGACATTCTTCCAGCATGACATGGCTCTTGTGAGGAGACAGTCCTGCACTTGACTTCAGAATGAGTTTCCTGTGCCGGGTCAGAGTGGTCTTATAAATGTCACCAAGAGGTTTTTGATGACTTAATGTGATGGAGAATGTAAAATAGTTCGGGGTGTTTACCTCTGGGCTGATGGAGGGCCAAGAGACCTTAAAGGGAACTATAATTCAGAGGTGCAGTATATCAGAGATAAGGACTCTTTGTGTTCTTCAGGGAAATAAAAAAACAGGGTCTTACATCAGATTCTTTATGCACCGCCAGGAATGACCCTTATTTTATGTCAGAAAAGTCCATTAGGGGTTCAAGGTAAATCTTGTGATGCGTGTTTAAATTTATATGACTGTGGATGACTGTCTTTAAGTTAAATGGTCCACAGTTTTGTATTAATGTGACTTCACACATATTGACCCTGTACAATACACTCATAAGGTTCTACTGTGGCTCAAGGAGTCAAAATGTTTAAAAAACCCGAAATAAACTGATAAAAAATGACCGAGCTCAATTTCTCCTTAGCGTATTTTCTATTTGTATATAAGTTGTGTTTTTCATTGTGTGATTTGGTTTTACATTTAAATTGGTATTTGTGAAAGACAGTAAGAAAGAGCAGAGCTGATACTCCAAACATGAGCGACTAATGAAATATCAAAATTTTCAAAGAAATCCACCAGCGAGCAGCATTTTGAGCTCATCATATGACATGACAACAAATAACAATTCGGTATCCGAGAAAATATAATGTTAATGGAGGGAACAAAATTGTGTTAAGGTGGCATAAAGATGAATAAACACTGAGATGAGGGAAAACTGGACTATGGAAACATCGAAATGCTGTTATACATTATCACTCAACCACTGTTAGTTAGTTGCAATGAAAAAAACCCTGTGCTTCTATCTGAATGCAGAAATTTCTGTGGTAATAACATCATATTCAAAAGTTTGTATTATGGCAGCGGCTGTGCTTGGAATGAAGTGGAGTTGGATGAATTCATTGTTGAATAAATTATGGCATTGAGGAGATAATACCACACTGTGGGCTTTGAAGGTTGAAATCATAATTGCAGCATGACCCCCACTGTTGAAGCACTGTCACCGCAGTACATTTGATTTGTTTGAATGAAGCCATGTGACTGTCAAACATGAGTTTTACATATAGTTTGACTCTGTAAGAAGTTTCTTCAAATTTGCAATGCATATAAACACTGGTATAAAACACGGCATTGTATCGTAAACCGATCACATGCCTGTAACAGCTTCAGCACATACAGTAGGTCAGCCAGGAATATAAACAACTGAGTAGTTCAATGGAAAATTATAGAGAAAGCGGCAGGAAAAAGGAACAATCCTCCGGTTCACGGGTGCCTCAAAGGAAAGACACTTGACACCGTGTTATAGCAAAACCAGACCATGGCCCAGCTCCTGTTAGGACTTCTGGGTCAACCTCATGGACCTCCATGTTTCAAAACTAATTGTTCAGTGGAATAACTCTTGTGGTAGCGTTTAGGATGAATGAGGAGTACACGATGTCATCCTAGAGCCTCCATAAGGGTAACATGACGTAACCTGATGTGCATAATTCAGTCTGAGTGAAGTGGGGTCAGCAGAATTATATTTTTGGTTTGAGCTTGGACTGAAGGTTTTGGGGTTAACCTCAAAATACAGTATTATAAATTCAGACGTAATAAATACCTGCCTACATCCAATTATTACATTGTTAAAATGACTGTGCATGTGAAATAGTAGTTTAGGGATTCAGACTTGAACATTTTAGATACGAGCATTGCATCTGACGATTGCAATTCAATTAGAGCAGAACAATGCTATCAAACAGAGCAGACAAATGATAAATTCCTGAGTTTTGCAAACCATCAGTTTGCTAGAAAGTTGAATACATTCTGTACCACAGCCAGGAGAAAGAGTTTGCGGTTCTGCTATCTGTGAAAAGAGGGCAGGTGTGTCGTGTGCCCTCCTCCACAAAGACTTGGTCCCTCTCCAGAAAGCTTCAATTTTCTTTCCTTTCTTTCTTCCACATGGTGATGACCTCGCACTGTCACCTTGTGAGTTCATTTTCTTTTGAGTCACGAAACATCTAGCCGCACTCCTACAGAGGCGCTATTGGAAGCCACAGAATGGTCGGACCAATCAGCAGCGTTTGAGGAGCTACAGGCGTGACTTAAGTGGTGACAGCTCGAAACTGCAGTGCACTGAACTGAAAACAGGACATCAGTGTAGATTTTCCCAACAGCAAGAATCGTGTACCAACATGCGAATAAACTACTAGTATGCTTGCTCACTTTCACCATCATAGTTGCTGTTTGTTTAACTTCGGCACTCTCGTTCTACATTATATGGTTTGTCTGATTGGGCAGTTAGTTTATCATATACAGATGGTTGATCCAATCACCTGTTATGTATTTTTATAAATTGCTGCTGCCACCCTTTTCCAAATGGTTTGAGCCCAGCAGCCCAGACTCTGTTTTGTGAAGTGAACCGTGGAAATAAAAAGTATATATGGCTTTGCCAGCTATGGTATGAAGAGCTCACTGAAATAGGAGAAGTCATGAACTTTAAACTGGTGTGAACTCTCAAATTGAAGGCTTTATGTGACAGATTGGTTTACACTGTAATAATTCCATGTATAATGTGGCAGCAAAGAGCTGTTGGTATCGGCCATCTCAAAGTAAAATCCTGCAGCCTGTCTAGCATCGTGCTGCTTCTCGTTATGCTGAATCCTAAATTAGAACCTAGATATTGCATGATGAATAATCATAAATCACCACTGCATAACAACTACTCTTCAATATTCATACTACTCATTAACATGCATTATTTTAATCTCAGCAAACTTTTAAAATCAAATAGGAATTTCACCATATAAAGTCTTGTTGACAAATTTAACATCGCCCCCACAATGTTTATCTGTGCATATCTTTAAAATTTTCCGGTATATTCAGTGCATATATACAGAAAATCCATTACCAGTTATAGTTTCTGTGAATTTTACTGTGTTGACTGAGCTCATGGGGAAAAGTTGTTCAAACGGTCCATCACTGCACATCTAAGAGTGATTCATATGCAAGCTAGCTTCAGTGTTATTGCTCCTCAAGCCAAATATTCAAGTCTCACAGACTCTGGAAAACATTTTCACCTCAGTGGCTCCAACAGTGCTCATATTTTCATAGCTATTAATATTGCGATTATTACTTCAGCTATTGCTATCCTTTGGCACCAGGCGATACTCCAGCTAAGGTTCAGGTCAGGATACAACTACCTTGATGAAAGGGGACCATTGTTGCCTTTGACTCGGAGGCCTGTGCCAGGACCTCCTGAATTTCAGCAGAAGCTGTTCAAATAATCATGTTCCAGAGCTCATTAGGGTCAAATGCTCGCCGTGGAGCATCATCGCTGCAAAAACGGTTATGACATTGAAAGAAATATCTTGACCCAAAATGAATGCGTGGACATTTTCTTCCATGGTTACCGGGGGATACAGGATTTCGGGTTTGAGGAATCTCCATTACCAAGCCCAGGCTGTTATTAATGTGGTAATGCTTTTCATATTTGGAAGGGGGAGATGTATATGCTGTGAAGCCACATCCCTGCCCCAAACATGAATGTGCTACTCCAATGACACGCTTGCTCATCACATTCCCTATCGTCTACACTGACAGGATATCTGCTCTTTTGTTAATGTTACCCCATAAATCCCAGGATCTGTAATGTTTTTAAAGGATATTTTTATAGTGTGGCTGCTTCATTTGATAGCACTGAGCAGACTCAGACAGGAAGCAAAGGGCTGCAGATTCTGGGATGCTGGAGTCGACTGTTGAACCTTTTTGAGGTGTCAGGGGCCTAATTGAATAAAACATTGATAAAGGAAGGTGCCTACTTGATAACCCCAGTGTATTTCCTACTCTCACTTAGCCTGTAGGTTAATGAAGGAAGCTGCCTGTCTTATGGTTCCTGTAGATTTATAACAGCATATCCTGATGTGTTCTATGGCATTTTGTTTGGTAATTTTCTGAATTGGGCTTCTATATGAAGGCTCACTCCGAATTATGGCACAATGGATAATAACATCATATCCTGTGTAATGATAAAGGTTAAAGTGAGTACATGACATATGGCAAAAGTAATCACATACAGCAGTATTTGCTTTTACTCATTATCCCCTTTATAGCTTGAAACAAGAGCACAACAAAGGCTGCTGGGATTTTATTTGATATCTGAGGATCTTTGTCATTATTTCTAAACCGTTAAACAAATTCCACAGCAGCTGTAACCCAAACTAATGAGCCATGAGCTTAGAACATTACAATCAATCACATTATTGTTAAGCGCTCTATCTAAAGGTCTAATTCTGTTTTCCTACCTGGCTCAGGCGGCATATAAAATACTTTTCGATGTGAAAGTCTGCCTTGCAAGAGCACTCGCTCAATAAAGGCAACAGTATTTCAGGCCTGTGGTGGAGGACTTCACAGACTCCCTGCAGTTCTTTGTGGTTTGCAACTCGTGACTGAGCCGCGGAGTAAAGGTCAGGTCTCAACTGGGGAGACCTGGTACCACTGTAGAAAAACAAACAGTGGAACGAGAAAGTGGGAGGTTTTGGAGGTGTACAGGCTGAGGTATGCAAGCCGGTGTATTCCACCAGGAGTTAAGGTTCAAGTTTTTTGTCACTGGAGGTGAAGTGGCCTCTTCTCGTCTCCCCAGAGAGTGTCTGCTCTGGCAGACTGTTTACAGTCCAGTCATCTTGGACAGACGTGTGAGTCAAGGATGCATTCTCAACACAGTGACTTTTCCATCAGCAGCCATGGACAGAACCTTTCAACGGGCCATGGAAAGGTGTCTCAACTTGTTGGCATCTCCAAAGTCAATAAAAATAGCTGAGATATGCTGTTCAAGTCGTGGTGAAAGATTGAAATGCATTTGAAATCCAATACTCACTTTGAATCTGATGTTCAAACGGTATTGATTTCACAGGACTGTCCTTTATACTTATCCTTGTCCTTTATACTTAAAATTAAGAACTTAGATGAGTCTTTTTTCCACAGAGCTTTTCAATAACTCTGAGAAAATTAAATCTCTTGTATGTGACTTGTCCAAGCACACTGAGATCAAGAAGCACCACCTTCTTCATTTGGACCTCAAAGAGGCAGAATTCAGCTGCCTGTCATGCCTCAGGGTCATAAAAAGATTTTTTTTTTTACAGAGTGATTTTCAAGCTGCTATCCTGTTCCCATCCAAATACAGAGCTGAGGGTTTTGAGAAATCAGGCAGCTCTGGAAAAGTTGACAGGGTTGCAGTTTGGCACAGATGCTCCTGGGCAGCTTGACGTCAGTAATTGTTACAATTTAAATTCTCTTGAAAGCTCAAATGAGGTGAAAGCACTCGAGGGGAAAGTAAAGGTTAGACAGTCAAAAAGGCATAAATGGACAAGGAAAAGCATCCCTAAGGAGTTTTTCTTTTCCTTTTCTATTTCATTATGTAATTTTATATTCACTGTCGTAAATATTGCTTGGAATTATAAGTTCTGAGATTCTGAGCATCAGCAATTTGACATCCCATCTTGCAAAACCGTGACGTACTGTCTTTGAACTCCTTAACCCCAAAAGATTCTTTGAAACAAACAAAACGACACAAAACGTAGCTTTCAAAGATCATGAATATCAGGAAAATTCATACTTCAACTTGAACTTGAACACGAGGATACACAGAAGTCTTTGGTGTATGGCAAATTAAATTGTTTTTATCTAATTGCAGCTTTCTATTAATGTAAGAATATATATTTGTCTGACCATCAAGTCATGTCTGAAAA